>NJDC01005936.1:9450-25398 GCA_002245475.1 Calephelis virginiensis | reverse complement strand
AATGCTGGTAGAGGTAGGGAAGATAATGTTCTCTCATTCTTTAACACCAGAGTAACAAGGGCAAAACAACAAATTTGATATCCATATGCAATAGTTGTCTCTTTCCATCAGGAACGCCAGCTGCTTGTTTGCCATCTTAAGATGTAAAAAAAGAACATAGCGGTACATGGAAATAATGCTCGGTCTGAAAGTAAAGAAGATAGATTAAAAATAAATATTTATAATTTTTTGTCCTCTAATTGACATCAAACTTACATAAACAAGTCCGCACTTTGAAAAGTGCCATATCACTATGTAGTATAAAACAAAGTCGCTTCCTCTGTCCCTTTGTATGCTTAAATCTTTAAAACCATGCAACGGATTTTGATGCGTTTTTTTTAATAGATAAAGTGATTGAAGAGGAAGGTTATATATTATATATATATATTTCATAACAATGCGAAGCGGAGGCGGGCCGAAAGTTTATAATAAAAGATTTCGAAATAAAGCCGGGTTCGTAATCTAGCCTTAAATACCATTTGCGTAATGTCAGATGTATTCATTTTTACTTGGAATCCATCCATCTTTCCTTGTTGTTTAAAATTCCTTGGGAATCTATGAAAACAGAATTAATATTATTTTAAGTGACATGACATAAAAATATAGCGGGCTTAGCAGTTTTATTCTAATCTAAATGTCTTAGAATTATTAAATCAAGCGAAATAGTTTTCAGTATTTTTTTCAATAAACACGTCGTAACTGTTAAGAAACTTTGGAAAATGTGATTTATAGACATAATGACTAAATTTAATAATCAAACAATTAACTATTTTAATTAATATCTTGGCTAATTCTGTTTAAATTCAGAAAATATACTTATAAAAAACATTGTAAAAACATACATTGTTGTTTAAATCCCTTTTTGGTCAGGTTAATAGCAAAAAAACTGACAAAACACAGTTCTAAATATTCCAACAACAAAATTATATTTACATGTGAAACGTGTATTTATTTGGATTCTTACGTTTTGTCACAGACTTATGAGATACTTTTTGTAACGTCACATGCACTTACAAAACACAATGCCAAACTTGCACGTAAATTTCCTTCTTTTTTAGTAGTAAGATTATTAAATAAATTCACAAATTTCACAGCTGCCTGCTATTACGGGGGCGCTATGGGCTCTTACTATTGTAAATATTGTAACATCGGTACCTGACTCCCTCTCTCTTTTCCTCTAAGGCAATTTGTAAATGTTAAAGACTTCTCGTTCCCACACTTTGTTGATCTTGTACATTCTAAATCAATTATCGCTACTAACTTTTTTCTATATCTAGCAACGCGATGAACACTTAACACACCCTCCGCTTGGAGTATATAAACGTGGTAATATATAAACCTACATTTTAAATATTTCTTTAGTCATATTTGTCAAAATCTTGTAAACCATAATTTACTGTGTTATAAACATTATTCGACTTTATTCCATTTTATTACTTAATCCAGACATTTGTAAACAATGAACAATACTATTCGTATTAGGACTCGAGGAAACATTTATATCGTGTTTAAAAGGTGTTTGCTAGAATTTCTTTCTATTAAAAATTTAATTTATGAATAACTGACACGTCTTTTATGATTTTGGAGTTATTGGTCAATACAAAATCAGTTCCATTTTTGTAACGCCCATTCGGGGAGATCCATGTCCATTTCCTTGTTTTTTTTTCTTGGAAAAGCTATACGAAATGTATAATATTTTGTTTCTAATGCTAAATTACTTATCCTGGCCTCATTTTTACTTCTTTTACCAATTTCATATTATTATTATTTTATACATAATAATAATAATAATCTATATATATATATAAATCAATTGCTGTTCGTTAGTCTCGCTAAAACTCGAAAACGGCTGAACCGATTTGGCTAATTTTGGCTTTGAATTATTTGTTCAAGTCCAGGGAAGGTTTAAAAGATAAGAAAAAGGGTAGGTAAAAAAATGCGAACAAACTGAACGGGTGGAACAAAGTTCGCCGGGAAAGTTAGTACTATATAAAAATAAAATACTATATAAACTTACACAACCGTGTTGATGACTGACTAATCCCGAATTGTTCTCCCAATTGCCGTCGTGCTAGAGTCACGATGTTGGTACCGTCGAATAGGAGTTGGTTTCAAACCACCCAGAAAAATCCGAAACCTTGGAAATGTAGACCTGATAAAAAGTCGGTCGACGGCCTGCCAAAACGGTGACATCTGGCGGGACCGTTTTGGCGCCATTTTTCCTCTTTTAGGTGGCGATTGCCGAAAGTTGTATGAAAAAATCTAAAATGGCGGAAACAACATGGCCGCCATACAAAATTGATTCGCTTATTGCGTCCGAACCGTTAGAGTTAGAAAGTTGCTTCCTTAGAAGTTATTGATCGGTTTAGTAAAGATTTTTTGAATTTTGAGAAAAAAATCCAAAATGGCGGAAAAAAGATGGCCGCCATACAAATTTGAAAAGGCTGTAGATTTTAAACGGTTACAGTTGAAGATTTGCTTCCATAGTAAATATTGCACAGTGTTGCCAGGGCTTTATGGATTTTTTAATTTTTTGAAGATGGCGGTCATTTTTTTTTTTAATTTTTGTAATTTTTTTAAAGTTGCGTGTCAAGTCGCCAAACATGAATATTAAGGGGTAATCGGGGGCGAGGATTTCGAATTTTTTATTAATTTTAGATTAAAACCGCTACGGCGGTCGTAGCGTAAAATTTTGTTTTTTGGTGGGACAGCATTAATTTTAAAAGTAAGAAATAAACTGTGAAATTTGGTCTACCTTTATTTGGTCAAAAGTTAGGTAACCTGCCTGCTGCCTGCCTAAACGAGAAAACTTGGAGGATTGATGAATGAAAAACCAGTACGTTAGACCTAGAGTAAATCTTTTTGCACCTTTAGATCGACGTTACTTTAAAAGTCATAAAAATGAATTCGTTGCCTAACCACCAGTTGTTGGTAAAAAAAAAACCAGAGGTCTGCCTAAACAAGTAGAAATAGGCTGTCGGAGATACACCTATTTTTTAGAGCTCAGACGGCAATTGCTCGAAATTTAAAAAAAATTGAAAATTTGAAAAACAAAATGACTGACATCCAAACAATTTTTTCTGAAAAATTGCTATTTTCGCAACCGTTTCATAAAATTACCATAATGGTATCTTTTGAGACAGTGACAAGGATGCCAATTTCAAATTTGGTAACCATTTTGAAATCCAAGGCGGCTACCGAAAGTTTTAGTTGAAAATCTGCTATAGCTATGATGGAGTAAAAAATCTCGTATCATTGCATAGGGTTTGTTCATACAGTAATAATTGTATAACAAACCTTGAGCTTTCTTAAACTGAACAAAAGTTTGGCAACGGACTACCGAAACGAAAACAAGTAACAAGTTCGAGACAATCTACTAGAGAGTGTTGACTGAAGCACCGCGAGGTCACAGTGAGGCCGCAGGCCGAACTGTGAGCACAAGGTGCTACTCGCGAGCTGCTTGCAGCTCGTGCTGCACGCGATTTGTGTAGTTTGATAGAGGTTGAGCTCAAACTACTACATATAACCTCCTTTCAAGCAATCACAACACTTCATCATTTTTTACTCAAAGAAAATAAAACTGTAAAGTGTAGCTACGACTAGCCACACTGGACAACAGTCTACATGGGCGGCGGATCATCCGCTCGAAATACTAGTTTGCCTATATAATCAAAGAGTATAATAATATACCTATCTATAACGTACGCTTCCCCATCATTGCTGAATGTTCCTATTTCACCATTAAAATGTCCCATTAATATATTATTTTTGTTCAAATGTTTTTTTTTATTTTGCTATTATTTTCGATTTTTGCTTTATATCTTATTTAGTTGGTGAGTATGTTTGAATGGTAGACCATTTTTCATTTTGTTTAAAGGCAGTGTCTTGTTTGAGATCGTTATTATTTCAATTATTTTCTTAATTTCGATGATTCCGTGTACAAATCTGATCTTTATTAGAAAAACATACACCATACTTTCCTGGTGTTTAACATTTGTAGTGCAATATGTAATCTCCATAATCGTCTATCCTTTCACTATGTATTCACATTGAGCTTCTTTCTATAGCTCTGTGAGTATTATTGTTCTGTGTTCTATAGTATCCTACTTTATGTCAGCAATGGTATATAGGGTATAGGTGAAGTTGTAAAAACCTCGCGTTTAGCAATATATTAGCCATTTCAAAAAAATGTCAGTAATGGCTGTTTTTCAGATCGGTACGCTTTTCTAGAGATCCTAATGACTTACTTTTAAGAGGGAGTTTTAGAGGGTCGTGGTCTTTTTTCCGCAATTACCGTTAGACTTAGGGGAGGCAATTCCGTTCCTCGTTATTGTGTTATTTTATTTTTATTCAGGTATTGTTTCTGGTAGTCACTAGTTAATTGATATTGTTTTTTAAATTTAGGGCAGAGGGCTAGTTGAATTGTATTGAGAGCGGACTTTCATCATCAAATGCAATAAATTTGATTTTCATACCTGAGGTATATATGCTGTTTTCTTGGTTGTGCATTTGTTTAAAGGAGAAGGTGATATTTCCTTCTTTCTTTTGCCTTTGATGGATTTTTTGACTATGAGTTCATATTTAATATAGGCAAAATTTACTTTATTTTTTTCCTCTATTAGCTTAAGTTGTTAGGCCTTCCTCTTTTCTTAAACATCTTTTGAGAAGCCTTCGGTTAAATAAAGTCGCTTAAGTTTTTTGTACTTTTTCGATTATTTGTTTTGTTCACTCACTACTAATAGGAATATAGGCCTTGTTTTGTTCCCTTTGATTGCTATTCCGATACGATGTATTTTATTTATTTCATGGTCTTCCATATTAATGTTTATTTCACTCATAAATGTTTTTTTCATCCTCTTAGGTAAATTTATCTTAGATGCTTCCTCTTTTAAGCCGTGTGTTACAACGTTGTTGTTTTTTGCTCTCTTTTTAAATTTTTAACTTTATGTTACAAATTTGACCGGCTACAGCCGTTTGCCAGAATTTCATTTGCCATAATTTCATCTGCTATAATGGTCAACAGACATAATATTTTTTCTCATAATTTTGTATGTCATACTCATTGTTTACTATATTAGTCACGTGCTAGAAACTTTGTTTCCCATAAAGTAAATTTCAATAATTTCATTTGCTAGCATGATTGTAAGCCGTATTATCACAATCATAACATCATTTACCATAAACATAACTTCTAGAAAAAGCATATAAATTCGTTTACACTAAATGATCAACTATCGAATATAGTTTAGATATAGTTTGTTTTGGTTAGGTTAGGTTAGAACATGAAAGACAACGCACGAGCCGAGCGAGCGAAGCGAGCGTGCCGCGGCAGCGGCCGGCGAAGTGCCAGAAAGCTAATCGCTTTTTAGAACAAAGGCGTTAAGTTAAATTTGAACAAAAGCGACATTGATCGTATAAATAGGTATTAGAAATAAAGATAACTATATTATAATGTAATCATACTGTCATATATATTTATTAGCAATACATAATCGTACTGTGATATATTTATTACAATTTACATTATACTTAATGCAAATACAATTTTTTGTATGGCATTTAAATATTCTGTTGAATAATATTATTGCAATTAATAAAATGGATAAAAATACGTATGGCACTCGTATCAATATGGAAACTAATTTTAGGGCGAAGAAGAGTATGTCACAAGTATATTATGGTTAACAAAACATTAGGGCAAATAAAAATTCGGGCAAATTAAATTCTGGCATTTGAATATATGGCATATATTCTTCGGGAAAACAATAGACAACCAAATTTTACTTCTAGTACAAATTTTACTTTTTCACCCCTTCTATCAATTGTGATAGTAACTTCTTTTGTTTGAATCTTCATCATAATTTTCATTTAGTCAAATATTTGAAACTATTCCCATTTTCGTACATACGATTTTAAATCTTGTATTGGTAACACCCAGGTAACTATGTCAAAATGATATGACGTAACTCGCTGACAGTTGTTATGAGTGATTGCCGTAGTCGTAAAAGAGTCAAGTAAAGTAAAGTAAAGTATCTTCACGCCTATATCCCGGAAGAGGTAGGCAGAGGCACAACCAGGGCACCCACGACTAGCCGAAGATACTAAGTCCCACAATGTGATAGGTGGCAAGGATATCGCCAACCGGGCACATATCCTGTCCCGAGCAACATTTTTTTTTTATTAGAAAATTGGAAAAACTCAATTTTCTTTTTGTTGCCCGACCCGGGATTCGAACCCGGGACCTCATGCAGTCAAGTCCAACAACTGAACCGCTAAACCACAGAGGCGATAAAAAGAGTCAAGATTGCCATATTGTAGTAATTTCTAATATTGATAATCGATTACTAATTAGATTTACGTAACCGAACGGCGTTACTAATTAGTAATTCAAAATTTAATGTTCTAAAATCTTAATTTAATGTTTTCATTTTAATTTAATATTAGTAAGATAGATGTATTTATTTATTATTAAATAAATTTTGAAAATTTGTGAAATTAGATGTATTTTTTGGTTCTTCAGTTATTGGCTGTTACGGTTTTAGTCTTTTATGGGTTCTACAATATACTAAGTTAACGCATGTATTTATCTGTAATCAGAGCAACTGAGCTTGAATAAAAAAAAACAAAAATAGTATTGAAGTTGTAAGATTAGTTCAAAATTAGTTAATAACGAAAAAGTTATTGTATAATATTGGCTTAGCTTTATTTTGTTTTATCGCACCTAACATTAAATGTTAATTTCGTTACATTAAAAGATTTTTCCTGAAATTGATTATTTAAATTTATTGTTTTAAAACTTAAAACATTTGTATCTTTATTACTTTAGAGCGTAGTCCTGTATAACGTATGTATAGTGCGTGCAAAGAGTATATAATCACTAGTCACAACGTGTGTGCGTGTTGGAATGTCGTGTGAGCGACAACCGCTCGCGCTGCACAGTGCGCGAATCGTATTTCATAATTCAGCGTAGTAGTTTAGGTTAGTAGTTACTAATTAGTAACTACTATTGTTCATAGTCGAGATAATTCGAAATATCTTCATAATCGAATGATTAGTATTAGTACATTCTCATAATAACCCACCACTACACTTCTGAAATTTTTAATACCTATTTTGAATGAGTTTTGGCGCCATCGTGAATGGTTGTATTTTTTTCACAATTATTGAATTTAGTGTAAAATATGAGTAAAATTGGTTAGTTTAGGTGGGAATTAGTTTAATTTTGTTCAGTGAAAGTGCACTAATTAAATAATCATGAAGAAATTAGTGTATCGTGAATTTCCTCGCTGCCGCCAATTCTCATAAACGAGCTTGTGTAACGAAACCACCGCTTTACTCAAGACTCAGACAAGACTGTGTAAATAGTGACTAATGACTGAAATAAAGAACTAATACGGAAGACATAAATTGAACATTTATAACAAGAAAAAGATTTATTAATACGGAAGACGTGGCTGTATGGACACAGATCCTTTGCCTTTCCCCGACTGGGATAAAATTAAAAAAAACCTATTTTGAATGTTTCGAATTTCCGAAGAAATGTTTACATGTTTTGTGTTGTTATTGTGTTAGAAAATTGATTACCTATTTAAAGTTTACCAATGGGGCCTAAAACGTTTCATAGTGGAAAATATTTTATTTCTTTTAAACGTGGTTTTGACGAAACTAAGAAAGATATTAATATAACAGTTGATAGATTATTTGAATGCGACAGTTTGGTAAGATTTCAATTTTCATTTACTTACCACCTTTAATTGCATTATATTAAAACTGAAACTTTTGATGGTATTTTTTATTTCTCAGCGTTTTACACTGTCTGATGATGAAAATTCTACATTTTTATGTAGGATTATAGTAACACGATTCGATTATGAAGATTTGAAAAAGCAGCAAGGGCTACTGATTGACTTTGAAAATTTTCCATCTCAGGTGATTCGATTGTTACAACAATGCACATTAAATAACATGTAAGTATTAAACGTTTTGTCTCCGCATACTTGAATTTCCATCATAGTGCAAGATTACAGTTGAAATTTGGTTTACCTGGTTATTGCTCAAATCAGACTTTGTTATTAGAGATTAGTGTTTGACTTATTACAGTGGAATCCGTTTATGACATTGAAGGATATTTATAAAAGGACAAACAAGTCATTATAAGCGGCTGTCGTACAAAGGGTTTAGTGATATATTTTTTGTATTAGTACGACATACATAGTGAATCAAAATAAAAATTACAAGTAAAAAGTTTTTAAAATCTTTAAGATTGTAGAATGACCCATGCCAAATTCCTTCGCAAGTGATGAGTTTAATTCTCCATTTTCTAAGCTGCATATTATTGCACTTTTAGAAATGCTTTACGGCATTGAGATGATGATAATATTCCTAAAAATAATGGGCAACTTTCAAGTGTCTATTTTTCACTTAGATTCAAAACAAAAACTAGCCACTGGCCGAATCGGAAGCGTAAAGAATCATGTCAGTCATTATAATCGGAAATAATTGATTAGAAATTGGTCATAAAAACCCACGTCACTATAAGCAAAGTCATCACATATGACTTTTTTTTCAAGAATTTTATATGAAAACCAATTTTTGTTGTGTTATTACTTTATGGTGATTGCTCAATATTTACTTGCTTTTTACTCTAAATTAATTTCTTCTGTTAATAACTTAAATTTTATTATAATTTTATTGTGAATTGATTCATTATGATTGATTGTTTGATCTTCTACTAATGTAACATAATACTCCTCTTTATTAAAAATATTTTCTCGTTTTTGTTAGATTAGCAATAACAGCATTTTTTTAGTTTTTTATACTATTATTTATTTTTCATTTCTTAGTCCTTGATAAACTCATAAACTGGGAAGTTAATTCATGATTTTGAAAAGAACCACTTAGTGGTCACCGTATTATAGATCAACGGAAATTGATCTGAACACTATTGCCCTCATGGTCAAACCGGACCCATTCTCATCTTGTGGTTTGTTTTACCTCCCAATTAATGGAAATCCTAGGTTGGCATCAATCGACTTCTGTGCATCTACTGTAGAACTCTCCTAGGACCAAGTCTAATTTATCAATTCGTTTTTTGAGAATATAGAATATTAAAATTAATCATTTTATTTAAAGCTTCACTGTTGCACGGAGATAAATTACGGGTTGTTAAAGTACTTAGTCTCCATTTCTGGGTTGAAGTGTAAACTATGTGCTTTTAATTATAATATTTCACCTTTCCACTGTACCATAGCTGTACTTGGCCGGGAATTGGATGCCTATAAGTTGAATTAGGTGCTCGCTGTAGCTACCGCAGTTACTATGAGACGATCATCTAATGTGAAATCCCAGTTCAAATCTTCCAGCTCCATCATCATATCAGCTCGATAGTACCATATTATTATATTCAGACCTTGAAACCTAATGATGGTCAAAGTTCATTACAAGACCTTTCTAATAAGTACAAACACGGCTATGATACAATATTCCATCTTGGAATGCTAGTGCCTATCTTCCGACTTCATCATCAGACCTTGAAACCTAATCGTGGTCAAAGTTCATTACAAGACCTTTCTAACAAGTCCAAACACGGCTATGATACAATATTCCATCATGGGATGCTAGTGCCTATCTTCAGGCTTCATCTTCAGTCCTTGAAACCTAATCATGGTCAACGTTCATTACAAGACCTTTCTAACAAGTTCAAACACTGTTATGATACAATCATCTATCATGAAGTTCTAGTTCATATCTTCCGGCTCCATCATCAGATCAGTTCGACAGTACTATATTATTGTATTGTCATCAACCCTTGATATGTGTGCCAAGTTCCAAATTTATCAGGCTTCTCAAAACTGGTAAAAATTGAGCTCAAAGATTCCGTTACATACATACATACAGCCCGAGCTAATAAAAGCGTGTTAAGAAGTGTGTTAAAAGGAAGTTGTTAATTACTAGCAGAAGTATAGTGATCCACATTGTTAAGTATAAAAAGCAGTAGTGTAATTTGGTAAAACAGTTATATTTAAATGTCACTAAACCTGTTTGTTTTAAGAAATTTAATTGTGATCATTCTGTTACAGGTTTCTTATTATAAATGAAATAACTCCAATTCACTATAATTTTGAAATAGTTGAGCATAATGAATTTAGGAAGCTTGTTCATTTGTCTCTTAAAACCGTTCCAGCTACAGATGAGGAGGTTAAGCAACATATGTCAGAAACTATAGCAGAGTTAAAAGTATGTTATATTATTTTGTAAAGTAAAGTATCTTCACGCCCATATCCCCGAAGAGGTAGGCAGAGGTACAACCCAGGCACCCACGACAAAGAAAAAGATTGGGCTTAAATCAACAACTTGTTGTTGCCAAATGGTAAATTGGGTCATTACCTCCAAACCTGCTGACGGTAAAGTGTTATGCAGTTACTGTCCAAATAGCAATCTACTGTTATATTTTGCATATAAGCCAAGATACTGATCATAAGACATTGAAAATTTTAATATTTATGTTATAGTCTATAGGCCATGTCATTTATCATCATGACAGCGGTTTGTTTGTTTGCTATCATATCCTCCTTTAAAGAGGAAATATAAAAAAAATATTGTTTAGTTGGTGAGTTGTCTATAGCATTCATGATAAGATTAATGCCTGTGTTTATGAGAAACAAATCTTAATATTGCTTATTAGTAAACAAGATGTTTATGTTACACCAGTACATTAATAAACATATTTTAAATAAACCAAGATCAGTGAGTAGGTACTATAGTTCTGTGAACCAGATCCACCAAAAATTGTTCACAAAAGTAAATAACTGCAAATGGATTTTCATATGATCTGACTTGTTTATATGTAAAAACTTATAAATGGCCTTTATGTAGTTATTGCACAAAATTACAATTGTGTATAGCTGTAAGTTTTCCTAAAATGTTAAAAATGAAATAAAATATTTTATTGCCAATATAAGGTTAAGACAAGACGTATAATTAGTAATTTTTTTTTTGGTAAATTGCTAGATTTAAAACTAATTGCTACGTTTGTTTTGCAGAAATCCGTGGCAGTTTTAAAAAACACTTTATCAAATAATGAAGCAGCATGGAATGATAAATATTCCAAAATGGAAGCAAAAATATATGACTTAAATCACACCTTGTCAAAAATGGAGGATGAAAAGTTAAGGCAACAAAAAGAATTTGAAGAAATATTAAATAATGAAAAAGAAAAGCTAAAAGAGGTTTGTGTTGTTCAATTGTTATCTAGCAAGTTTCCTTTATGGTAAAAGAAAAGACCTTTTCTGGCTGCTATGAATGTCTTGGTAGCTTGTAATTAAGTAAAAAGCTTAGCACCCTTCTCGCATCTTGGTCTAGGTCTCCTGTGTAGAAAAGACCACATGCCTTCCTGCCAGCAGTTTGTAAAATGCTTGTATAGGTTACATGAGTCATAGTGCGACGGGAGGCGACCCCCGCCTGCAACGAGTGCGGGGAGCCAGAAGATACATCGCGGTCATAAAGTCCATGCTCGGTAGCGGCAGGTCCTGGCAGGCGGTGGTCTCCTATTGCTAAGAAGTAATGACGCAAAAGGAGACCGCGGAGCGGGCCCGGGAGGACGATCCCAACTCAGGCCCACTCCGGCGCAGGCGGGAAGGCGGTCAAAGCGCCTCCGACGTGGAACTGCCCGGGTTGAACTTGCTGCTCTCCTCCGAGAGAGGCGGGTATCCGTGGGGATTTCCCAAACGTTAAAAAAAAGGTTAAGATTGCCTTACCTATTTCTGCCACCACAATGACTCTGTCACATTCTGATTTGAAGAGTAGGGTAGCCGATAGACTTGCACAATAGGCATGACATCTTTAGCACACAACAGTGATGCACCTATAAAATCTGAGGTAGATCTACCATCAGGAGTGTTGTGGGCTTGTTCACTGACCTTTCACATGAAAACAAATTGAAAAACATACAAACATAAGGTTACATGTAAAGGACCAGTCAAATTTTGAGAGACAGTTCAGAATAGATAACACTTTCGATCTATGAATAAAGAATATCTCATCCAACTCGAATTTTTTATAATGATGAACCTAAAAGTGTTGTGCTATATTCTAAAAATGTTGTATTTTGTCTTTAACAGGAAAAGCTAATATGGCAAAAAAGTGTTGACATCAATACAAATAACCTGCTATCAAATGCACAAGATAATGTAAATAAAAAAGATAAGCAAATTCATGAACTTAACACACAAATCAAACTGCAGAGAGAAAACATTATCCAACTAGAAAACCAATTAAGGTATGATCATATTTTATAGACAAATGGATCCGACGAACTTCATTCCTTCTGACAGCTAATAATAGTTGGTATGGGAAAAATTCATGATTTAATTTTCTTATTTTTATCTAAATTGAAGATGAATGTTACTTGATACCTTATACAAAAATACCCCTGTTATGTAGGGCCTACCCTACAGGGATAGAATTACCCTAAATGGATAAAAAATTATTGAATGTATACTTTATTGTTATTATTGAATGTATTACTTAGTAAGGACTTAGATGTGAGCAACATTTAGTATCCAAGTAAATATAATAACCAAACCCAGAAACATATCTATGTATTTCACTTAAAGAACACCTCTGTCAAAAATTAAATCAGAGCCTTGAGTTCATTTTCAGACTGCAGAATATCTTAAAGGTAGACAAGTTTTTACAATTTTATACAATTATATTTTTTAATTATAATTGCAAAGAACATGTTTTTCAAAGGAGCCTGCGATCAATACTGTTAATTATATTTGTAGTATTAAAACATATATTTAATTACAGTGAAAAAACTCAGCGATCAAATCTGTTAGAGAAGGAAGTACAATCAGCTCACATAGAAGTAGCAACATTAAAAGCTAAAAATACAAGTCTGGAGAGAGACCACATGGAAAAGGAAAAACAAATACACGAGTTGAATATGAAGTGTACATTTTTAGACAAGGTAATCTTTTTATTGGCAAATGCATATGTCCAAGATACTATTTTTAATTATTTTGTTTAATTATTATCAAATCCAAACAAAATTATTTCATTTGCAATTTGCGTGACAGAACAGGCAAAATAGTGTGCTATGAATGAATTGGACTTACCGGTAGCCAAAACCCCCAAATATATCCAGCCCCACACAACACACACCACTAAACTGTTCTATTTTAACACCAACAATACACACACTACTAAAAACTCAACGCACGTTTCGCTTCCGTACGTTTCGTAACCGAAGTATCATCAGGAGAATTCGACTACACTCCACGAAAGTCAAGCAGATACTGTATCTAGGTGGTAGAGTTTCGCAGCAACTCACCCGGATTGGCACCACCGCCTTACCTATTCCTGCCACCCTAACGTCATGACGTGTTCCGGTTTGGAGGGTAAGGTAGCCGGTAAACTTACTTTTGCTCGAAGCCTAACATCCCGACCTCAGGTTGGCAACGCACTATTACTACCTTTGGTGTCAATAGGCGGCGTGAGTTTCTTATCATCAGGAAATCGGTCTGCTTCTTTGCCTTCCAATATCATAAAAAAAATATTTTGTTTGGATTTAAGTATGGATTTTCGCAAAGTAACGCCTTCTTCTATCAATTTAACTATTATCATTTTTTTATAGTAAGTACACGGCATATAAATCTAAAGAAAATGCCCAAAACTTTCAATTTATTTGTACTTAGTTGAAAGCAAAAGGCAATAATTTGAATATTATGTCTAAAGTATTATTAGTTACTTTATGAGTTATGATGCCACAAACAGATCCATACACATTTTAGTGTTCAGCTATTTCAACTTATTACTTTGTTTTATGTTTC
Organism: Calephelis virginiensis; assembly: GCA_002245475.1. NCBI lineage: Eukaryota > Metazoa > Arthropoda > Insecta > Lepidoptera > Riodinidae > Calephelis > Calephelis virginiensis. Next base: position 11,527 of record NJDC01005936.1, on the reverse strand, counting down.
AGACACTTAAAGATAATTCAAATGTCATTAGAGATTTAAATGAAAGTTTAACGTCACTTAAGATGGAAAAGGTTAGTATATGCCTAAGTGCCTAAGCTCTCTTTAGTTTGATCAACCAGGCACAATATTTCTGGACCAATTTCCTCTCTTACGACGAAAACATGTAGATGTTGAATAGTATTCTATCGGGAGGAAATTGTTAGAAATATTTCCCTCTTGTATTGGTTGTTGAATAGAAAAGACCATTCTCAGCTCATAAGAGACGCATAAAGGCTTAGATCATTACAAACTAGACCACTGGTAGTTGAAGACTGCGGCAACAAGCCGTAGTAGGGACTCACCGCCTTACCTATTCCTGCCGCCATAGTTGTCATGATCCTGTCGGAGAGTAGGTGATCTGTGTATTTGCACAGTAGGCCCAACATCCGGCCTCAGGAACTCGATGCATCTATAACATTTACGGTGTCCAACCACCAACCGTGGCCGGTTGTCTCTTACCATCTGGAGAGCTGTGTGCTCACCATCGACCACGCATCCCAATAGACGCCGCATATAAGGTAACAAGGTTCTGTCAACACATAAGTGTAATTGTTCTAATGTAGCTTATTACTTAAAAATATATGAACAGTATCGACCAGGTTTGTGACCTGTAAACATTGTGCGTTATTGTTTAAAAAATAAAAAATAAATAGATATAAAATCACAATTAAATGGTACGGTAAAAAAGTCACACTTCACATTACCGAAAAGATTGTACAACTTCCCGTAGGTTAATTAAAAATAATGACATTCGTAATTACATTTTAAATTATTTGATGTTTATCGGAGTTCACCATATACTGGTCAGTCATTGTTAGATGCGGGTTTATATCCCTTTCTTACACATGTGATTTTCAAGCTATCACTTTCGTTTGCGTACAGCTAGTGATGGACTAATGTGCAAATCCATTTTATCGATATTTTTATTTATTTATCCTGAATAGGATACCGGTATTGTATGTAGGTATTTATGTATTTTATCGATAAATTGAGGCACTGACAGAAACAATAAAAAACTTCTTACTCTGTGTACTTTCGAGTTGGCCTCTGGATAGTTACTCTTTTTCATATGAGAAGTCAGCGAACAAGCACACGGCTCTCTTAATGGTAACATATAATCATGACCTATAGACACCATTGATGTTACAGGTGCGTTGCTATTGTGCAAATCTACGGGCTTCCCTGCCCTCCGAATCGGAATGTGACACTGTCACTATAGCGACAGGAATGGGTAAAACGGTGGATAACTACCCAGGGAAGTTGCTGCACACCACTCTATCACCAGTGCTCTTGTTGACAATTACCTGTTTTACCTGTGCTCACCTCTTATGAGGTGCCTGGCAGAAGGGCAGGTGATCTATTTTAGCCAGCGGACTCGAACCAACACGATAGAAAACTGAACTTCTGAACTAAACGCGGAAGAGGGCGCTGTTATTTGTCATTAAATAACTCATTGAGCCGATTTAATAGAACTCTTAAGTCCATTAGGTTGCTATCTGGGTGACAAATTAAAGACTGGTTCCGATAGGCGATGTTAGGGTCAGTATGTCATAAAACTTTCAAAGGGCTGGGACAATTTTAAAACTAATTTGTTTACAGTATTTCAACGATATTCTGTAGTTCAGGTGAAAATCATTCAAATGAATTAAAACAATTCAATTTGATAAGTATGTCTTTTAAATCAGGTATCCACAAGATCATAAAGTAAAAAAAAATAATTTGGTTAAAAGAAACCAGACAAGAAAATTGGTTTCCTAATTGCAAATTCCAAATACAGTGTAATAAATCTCACATTTTGCAAAATATTGTTTCATAGATACACTTTACGCCACTGCTGCTTCATGGCAATGCTAGACCACATACTTCAAGCAGACGGCTTCTCAATTAGAAGAGCATCAATTGGAATGTTAAAAACATCCACCTGAACCTAACTCCAACAGATTACTATTTTTTTTTAAAAATTCAATTTCGATGGGGCAGTCCAAACCACGTCCAATGATTTTATTGATTCTAGTTCGAATGGTTTTTTAGTAGAAGG
>NJDC01005931.1:124317-146903 GCA_002245475.1 Calephelis virginiensis | reverse complement strand
TGAAGGAAGCAAGACAGGTTTGTCAGGATCGTGAGGTCTGGCACTCGATACTCTCTGCCTACCCCGTAAGGGACTTGGCGTGAAGATATGTATGTATGTATACGAAAATTAAAGCGCAGTGAAACTTGCAAAAATCTGACACCAATTTCCTCATCAAATCGAGGTTTGGCAATTCATTTTTAAATTGTCATTAATTTTCCGAGACGGTTTTGCTTGAATCCTCATAAAATTTATCAGCCATAAATGATTCGACTACTGATAAGGATAACTCACAAATAACTAGCCTGATCGTCATCTAACTTATATAAAATTACCACGGAATCATAATCTACCTTTCGAAAAAATAACCATCACAAACTGTACGTTTTTGAAACATTTGCCTAACAAACATTAAAAAAACGGAAAAGTATGCATACGACTTGACATTCTGATCTTTTTTATTTATATTATTTTATTTTTATGATACTGGAAGGCAAACAAGTAGACAGGTTTCCTAATAGTAAGGAATTCACGCTGCCTAGAGACACCAAAGGTGGTAATGCTGCGTTGCTAACTTGAGGCCGGGTGTTAGGCTTTGAGCAAGTAGTAAGTTTACCGGCTATTTTATCCTAAGAACCGGAAAACGTAATGATAATAATTGACGATATGGTAGTAGGAATAGGTAAGACGGTGGTACCAATCCTTACGAATTGCTGCATGCTTTTTGGAGTCGGTTAAAAAGCATGGCTACACCAAAGTGAGTTATAAGTTAAATAGTATCAATTTTTTTTTATATTTCTTAACAAGTTACACAAATTTAATATCAATTCAAAGTAGTCAAATTATATGGTTGTGTTATGGGTGTTAGTCAACGATACTAATGTATAGAAATACTTAAATAGATACCAGAATCAATTTAATAAACATGTATGTATGTGTCAAAGGAGGATGGGTCCATTACGAAGATAACATTTATTCGACAATATACATAATATTGTCGTACTCTCATCTGCCTCGTCAATTCTGACGCCACAGCTCTCAAGGAAACATGAGCTTTCGAGGTCGTTCTACAAGAGAGAAACAAACACTAGTTAATATGTTGGAGCTATTATATTTGAGGAGAAACTAGAGTTACTATTTACAGTATTAGACACATCTAGCTTCATGTGTCTAATACTGTAAATAGTAGCTCTAGTTAGAATTCTGTTATTAAGTGAAAAAAGATATAAGATTGTAGGTCATATGTAGTGTATGTTAATAGTTTTCACACATACCCATACATACATTCTACTCCTAAAACAAAGATGACGAATTCTTTACATATCAAATATTTTTTTTCTGATAATGGAAGGCAAACAAGCTGACGGATTTCCTGATGGCAAGAAATTTACGACGCCTACAGACACCAAAGGTGGTAATGGTGCGTTGCCAACCTGAGGCCGAGATGTTAGGCCTCGAGCAAAAGTAAGTTTACCGGCTACCTTACCCTCCAAACCGGAACACATGACGTTATGGCGGCAGGAATAGGTAAGGCGGTGGTACCAATCCGGGTGAGTCGCTGCGAAACTTTACCACCTAGTCAGATGTCACGGTGTTAGTGACGGTAAGCCTATGCTCGCCTTTTACGAGCTGCCTGGCAGGAAGGCAGATGGTCTATGCTGCAAAGGAGCCCGGACCAACACGGGGAAAGTCAACAATCGCACACTCATGCATCCTCTGAAGATATCAAATTCTGTTATATTTTTTTGGTTTTTATGTTTATACATAGTTATAGAGGAGCGGAGTCTGAGACAAGTACTTAATAATAATAATAAATAAATATCCCTGAACAAGTTACACAAATTAAATCTAACCTAAAAGTAAGCAGACTTAATATGCTTGTGTTGTGGCGGTTAGTTAAAAAGTATAAAACATAGAATTTTAAATAGATACCAGAATGTATAAGAAACCCAGAATCGGAAATGCAGACATCTAAATGTTCATCACACAAATGTATGCTCCCTTCGGGAATCGAACCCGACCCTCGCGGTTGGACATGTACGCCAACCCCTCGGCCAAAGAGACGGAGGAAAACTTACTGCTCAAAATAGGACTACTATATAAATAATACGTTTGTTTAAAATCTGGAATTCAATAAATATTATCCATACAAGTTATCAAATGCTATTGATTTTTGTAATGATATTGGGAGGCAAATAAGCAGACGGATTTCCTGATGTTAAGAAATTCACGCCGCCTAGAGAAGGTGTTAATGGTGCGTTGCTAACCTAAGACCGGGATGTTAGGCATATGTCACGATGTTAGGCATATGTCACGGTGTACATATGACTAGGTGTTAAAGTTTCGCAGCGACTCAACCGGATTGGTACCACCGCCTTATCTATCCTGCCGCCATAACGTCATGACGTGTTCCGATTCGGAGGGTAAGATAGCCGGTAAACTTACTTTTGCTCGAGGCCTAACATCGCAGGTTGGCAACGCACCATTACTACTTTTGGTGTCTCCAGGCGGTGTGAATTACCATCAGGAAATCTATCTGCTTGTTTACCTTCCAATGTCATAAATAAACCTCATTTCATTACACAATAGTTGTACTTACGGATTACAATCCGTAGATTAAGTAAAGCAAAAAAGAATTGGATATCGCGTCGTTAATAATCCGGGATATTTATCTCAGTCGCTGTATGAGATCCAGCTCCTCCCAATACCTCACATTCCTCTCGCCGCCATTACTCCACGTCGTCTCTCACTGCAACGCTGTCCGCATCTCAACATACCACTTTATCACAACGCTATGTATTCAAGCATTCGCATCTGAGCCATGAAGAATACTTGACAGAATCTTATTATTTAGATTGTAATAACTTTCCTCCCATTACTAATGATAGAAATAAACCTTTTTTAGCAAAATCTCTACATTAGATACTAATAAAAAACACGATATAATCATAGTTAGAATAGAGACCGCCTCGTTGGTCGAGTGACTAGCGTACACGCCTAACTACACTGACCAACCGCGAGGCTCGGGTTTGATTCCCGACGGGGGCAGGCATTTGTGTGATGAACATTTAGATGTCTGCATTTCCTGGTCTGGGTGTTTATTAAATTTATTTTGGTATATATTTAAGTATTTCTATAATTAGAACACAAGCATATCATTTGCTTACTTTGTGGTTAAAGTCAATTTTTGTAAGTTGTCCAGAAATATCATATTATTATTAATAATAATATTAGAATAAAACTGAAAAAATGAACTTCAAATTATTAAAATATGCCGTCTAAATAACTAAATGTGTAAAGCGCTGAAACGAATATCAGAAAATGTTTATTAGATTGTCCTACACGTATATATTTTGTCCAATAAATAGGGTTATCAAAACGGGACTACTCAATAGATAGTATTTAGCTATAACTATTTCATATTTGAAACAAAAGAGAATTGCTCAAAAACGACAATAACACCAATACGAAGTAGTTGAAAAAATACCTATTATAAAGTATATTTTGAGTTCAGAAAGTCCATTATAAGAAAATTCAAGTGGAACCACTCTGAAGTTTGAGTTTCCTTATTGGTTAAAGTATCACAACCTTTTTCAATAAGAAAACAATTGTTCTCCAAATCCGACAGCTCTGTAAAAAGATATGCGTGGTTTAACAATAAAAAATAGAATATACATACTTGGCATTGCAAGTCTTCCGAATTTGTTTGTAGTTTACACAAACCGGTTCTTTAAAAGTAATCGTGTGTAGTCTCTATTCCCCTTGAGTAACTATTTTTATCAACTAAGTTTTAATTATTGTAAGAAGAATGTTCTTGTGAAAGAAAACAATAGGTTTTTTTAAACACTCACAGTTATAGGGCATCATTGGCAGCGTCAGCTTCCTTTGTAATAAAGGGAGTTGGACCAGATGATTGCAATTATTCTTATCATATACATAACTGAACGTTCAACTCACCACTATGTTACTGTAATGAATTGACACACATGCTATTATTGTGTACCTTTCCCAGTCAAGTCAACTTCCAACGTAACATAGCGTTCATCATTGTTGAGTTTTAAAGTGTAGTAGAGAAGCCGTTAGACTTTCATAAGATCGAGGTCATGAGCGGTTGCCTATGTCTATTTATATCGTGTATATAGGTTGTCTCTTAATGTCATGAGAGGCATGTGCTTATTCGCTGATGTAACCTATCAAAATAATCTTCAAATTTAATTTAAGACTACTAAACGCGACACCAGTAGGCAGAGCTAGTTCGGCGCCTATGATTGCAAATAATAATTTCCATTAATTTATGCGAACACCGTGTCGGGCCGTGAGCACGCCTTACAACAAATTCACCAAATTACAACCACCATCCGCCTCCATGTAAAGGAACCTACTCACTACCTAGAAACTGAAAGACACCTGTCAATGTCATCTAATGATGCTGTAGTACTATTTTTTATTATATGAAAGATCAGCGACTAAGCACACAACTCTTCTGTTGTGAGATACAACCAAAGCCTACAGACACTATGGATGTTACAGGCAACGTAGATGTTCGTTGTCCTCAGGCCTATTGTCAAAGGCCACGGGCTACCTTCCGAGTTTGAATATAAATACTAATTCTATATACGAAGTAACAAAAATTAAAAAAAAAATGCAAATTATAAATTTTATTTGAGCCAAAATTCAAAATGCATGGTTTTAACGTAAACGTCGACCGCAATCGCATGCGCAGGCTGGTGATGTCATGACTCTTACTAGGTACGACGTAGCGTGATAACAAGTGAAGTATTAACGTGGACTACTTTAAATGAATTTTCATTTTTGCTATATTATAATTTGGCAATTAATATTAAAAATGCATTTGGCCACGGCCAAATTTGGCCGTTCTTTTGAAAGTAACCATGTATAGGCTGTCTGTTGCTATCGGGAATGAATTAAACAATAAAAATGAGTTTACAATGAAACTGCGCTACACCGGTAGTCAGAGCTAGTGCGGCGCCTATGATTGCAAATAATAATTTTCATTAATTTAAACAAACACCGTGTCAGGCCGTGAGCATGCCTTTCAATAAACTCACCAAATTACAACAACCATCCGCCTCCATGTAAAGGAACCTGCTCACTACCTATAACCTAAACTAAAAGATATCTGTCAATGTCTTGTGATGAAAGTGGAACAGTGCTTTTTTAATGTGAAAGGTCGTCGAACAAGTACATGGCTCTCCTGATGGTGCCTATAGTCACCATAAATGGTACAGGTGCGTTGCTGTCCTGAGGCTGACGTTAGTCCTATTACGAACAGTGCTTTTTTAATGTGAAAGCTCGTCGAAAAAGTACATGGCTCTCCTGATGGTGCCTATAGTCACCATAAATGGTACAGGTGCGTTGCTGTCCTGAGGCTGATGTTAGTCCTATTACAAAAGAGTACCTACCCTACCTTCCGGACTGGAACATAACAGTCATAGTAGCAGCAAAAGTAGGCAAGGCAGTGGATATCTATCCGGGAAAGTTGCTACATATTCTACCTACTATGCAGTAGTTTGCGTGCATTGGTACCATCGTCTTACCTATTCCTGCTAATATGACGTCAGTTTTCGACACTGGCGACACTTTCGACACTCCAACAACACCTCTTGTTGGAGGGTAGAGTGACCAGTAGACATATGTGGCTTAACAATAACAAGATAGCATTACACCAGTAACAGCTACGGTGTTTATAGCCGATGGTTTTTTCTTACAGTCGAAAGGCAGGTCTGCTTGTTTGCTATCTTATTACGTTAAAAAATGTGACAACCTTATAACACAAAAAAATATTTCCTTCACATTTGAATCAAACTAAAGAAATCAGAAATACAATAACAGACAACTTCTGGCAAATTCCTAAAGGACTGCAATTAGGCTTGTTATTACCAAAATAAGTACATATACTTATGAAATTACGCGTATTACGATTTTGAAATAATTCGCTCGAATTGGTCGAATAAAAACGTATCTACCTAAAACTAAACTAAGTCATGAGAGTAAACGGTTGTAAGGCATGACATGTTACGGTTCGGAGGGTAAGGTAGCCGGTAAAATTACTTTTGCTCGAGGCCTAACATCCCGGCCTCAGGTTGGCAACTCACCATTACCACCGTTGATGTCTCTAGGCGGCGTGAATTTCTTAGCATCAGGAAATCCGTCTGCTTGTTTGCCTTCCAATATTATGTAAAAAAAAATCGCTAGATGCAAGAAAAAAGGTTTAAAACTTTACTCTTGTATTTTTTGTTTATGTTTAGACAAGAAATACTTAAAGGAATAAAAAAGTAAATTTATTTTTCCAGGCTTATTTTGCAGAATAGACCATCTGCTTTCCTGCCAGGCAGCTCTTAAAAGGCGAGCGTAGGCATACCGTCACTAACACTGTGACATCTGACTAGGTGGTAGAGTTTTGCAGCAACTTGCCCGGTTTGGTTCTTACCCCAGCCTGCCGCCTCGCCGTTGACGTGTTTCAGTTCGGGGGATAATGTAGTCGATAAACTTACTTCTGCTCGAAGTCTCATATCCTGGCCTCAGGATTGCAACGCACCATTACCACGTTTGGTATCCCTAGGTAGTGTTAATTTCGTAATATCAGGAATCCAGGAATCCTTTCAATGTCATAAAAAAAGCTTTGATTTTCCTTTTCATCTTGCTGGCTAAACAAGATAGATAGACACATTTCTTGTCTCTGATGTAAGTTTGTTCCTTTAAAGGGTTCATCCATACCATTAGATACCTAATCACCTGCAGCGTCACATCCAAACTTAACAATAACAATAATGCCAAATTCAAACTAAAACTACAACTTTATTTTAAGTAAGGTAGCAATGGTTGCAATGTACATATATTATTATGTATATAATGTACTACACACCAACTTGTATCAAATGGTTACAGCACTCGTCGGCTTGAGACGAAAGGGTACAGTTTCAAATCCTGACTGGGGCGATTCTTTTCTCATTCTTTAATTTTTTTCTTAATTTAATGATTAGTTTAAAAATTAAATGATAAACCGTGATTACTTAGAGATACTACGTAACTTCGAAACAAAAAACGTTTAGTGACTCAATCTATAAATTGTTATGAACAATAACAATTAGTGTTTTAACAATGGACACACTCCTTAACAAATCTTGTTAAACACTATTCACGAGCCTCACAATTTCATTTTGAACTTAAATTAATTTTCGCCTTTGTGCCCGCCCCGGTGGTGAGAAGGTAGTGGGGGAAGGTTTTTATCAAGAAACCTCTTCAAAGGTGGCAAGCATTTGACGTGGAATGCTTCATGTCTTCATCTTTTTGTATGTTACAACAAGCAAACGCCTATGCGACGGGTCCTACGTAAACTGGTACAAATGCAGTTGCACAATTTTACAGGAGAGCGATTTGTATGTTTTAATGCGTGTAACTTTAACATTATACAACGTACATAGTTGAAATTTTGAAATAGTATACTTGAATCCTTTAGAAAAAAAACTGCGTTAATAATTTTAATTATTTTTTTTGTTGTTTAAGTACGAATGATGCCATAAAAACGTTAGTGACATTTTGATGCTTGTACCAGTTTACGTAGGACCCGTCGTATGGATACCTTTAAGGTTAACTTTAACTTTAACTCTACCTGAACTTTGAAGATTCCTTGATCAAATTGCTCTGGTGTTATCAGGAAGTGGTGTCAAGAGACTCCGAAACCGTCATTTTTGTATGAATGAGGAGGAAGCCAGGCAAGTCTGCCAGGATCGTGAGGTTTGGCACTCGGCACTCTCTGCCTAACCCACGTTTTAAGAGGCATATAATGGCTGCGGCCGTTGACGGGGTAAGGGACTTTGCGTGAATATATGTATGTATGTTTAAAATGGACTGTACGGTAGGGAGCTGTGCTGCAATTCATCTAGAAAGGGATTCTCAGCTTTACGTATCCTGGCCGCTATAATGACAGTGCCATTTTCCTGCCCAGTGATTGTCTAATATCTCGGCCACAAGACAGCGAAACCCCTACAATGTATGGTATGGTATGTAATGTATGGTATGTAAAGGCCACGGTTATCTATCACCATCAGGAGAGACATTTGGTTTTTACTATTTTATCACATAAAAAAATCTGCGTATCTTCGGTCGGGATCTAAGGTCAAACGTGTAGAAACCTGCCGAATTCATTACCCTCCAGCACATAATACGACAATACCGAAGCTAATGTCATACCGGTAGGAAGAGATAATGGTAGGTACCAATCTGGTTGAGCTCTACAATCTACTACAACCTAGCTTCCTATATCTCATCTTAAGGTGTTGTATACCGGATACAGATCAATAAAATGACCGCATTGGCTCTATTTTAGTGACCTACCTAACAAAAAAAATAAAGATTTTTTTGCATTAATTGGTTTGTCGTATACTTGATATTATGTCAAATGACGGAAAAAGATTAGAACGTACAAACAAAAGAAATTTTCGCTTTGTTGAGTGAAATATAGGATGCATCATGACAGCCAATTATTCACATAGTATCAAGCTGTTTGTCAAAGATAGTAGAAAGAATGGAGACAGTCAGACCGCCCGCAGCGAGTAAGATCCAGAAACAAGATAACATATTCCAATCATCGAGACATATCGGCTCCGATACGTACTGGGAATCAGTTTCTACAATATTTATTTCTGGAAGACATGTATCGTTTTGACAATATACGAAATTATTCCCTAGTTTGAAACATTTTAAAAATACATGTGAAAAGCGTTTGGATATTCCTAGAACTCCGTAATACAATATTATAAACACATCAAATAACTGACATTTCTATGGCTTCGGATCACAAATAACGATAAATAAATAAATATCCCTGTACAAGTTACACAAATTGAATCTAACCCCAAAGTAAGGAAATTATATGCTTGTGATATGGGTGTTAGTCAACGATACTAATACATAGAACTAATTAAATCGATACCAGAATAAATTTAATAAACACCCAGACCTGGAAATGCTGACATCTGAATGTTCATCACAACGTCTGCCCCATTGGGAATCGAACCCGAGCCTCGTGGTTGATCGGTGTAGTTAGGCGTGTAACCTAGCCACTCGACCAATGAGAAAAACGACTACGAAAAAAATATGTTTCTAGATAAAGTGAATTTAGTTTAGTACTGAATGACTGTACTACAATTTTTATTAAAATAATAGAGTAAATAATCCTGTGCGTAGTTTCCAGCCTACAAGCCTCTTGGCCAACATGGTGAACAAAGATTTCAATCATTAGTAAAAGGCAGTCACGCCATAACCATAGCTTCTGTTAATTAAATCTTGTTAATTAAATTGAAAGACGCATATCTTGAATCTTCTTTTGATTCCATATGACACAGTTAGTAGCTGTTGACTTTTGAATGAGTAAGTGAATGAATGAGTGAGTCGATATTATTTTGCGTTTGATAAATATTGACATTGAAAATCTTTTATTTCACATAAATCATGCAATGGGTACTTGTGTCGTGTCTTTAAAATTCTAAATACTACCAACGGATCAGAATGCGACCTCTCACTGAGACGATCCAGCGAAAGGAACTCAGCGAGCTTTTTTTTCCTATTTTAATACCATTATTCTATTTCAAAGACAATTTATATTTACTAATTTCTGTTCTATTTAACAAGCTTTTTTTCCTATTTTAATACCATTATTCTATTTCAAAGACAATTTATATTCACTAATCTCTGTTCTATTTAAATAAGAGATTGGTTTGAGAATCAGAAACTAAACACCGTTATCATTTAAGTAGTTATTCTGCAATATTTTAATTACCTTTTTCATATAATTTAGATTTAACACCTTTTTTTAATTTATTTAAAGTTAGGTTAGGTTTATTTGTAGATTTGTAGTTTGTAAATAGGTTACAGATAGGCCAGGACTAATAATATCGTTCAAACTAAAAAATATTACAACACAAAAAATATAGAAAAGAAAGCGGTAACGGATGAAGTTTATAGTTTAGAAAACGGGTCATTACGATTTCCAGCGAAACTCAAACCAACAACGAAAAAAGTTAAATGGTAAAGTTGGCAGCAAAAAGATTTACAAGTTCTGTTTTTACACTCTCTTCACGTAACCTTTTTTTGGATTTCCCAATTACTTTCTTCCTATAGATTTTCACTTTTTGTTACTTTTAGAGGCTTTTGTCCTTACCTCAAAAGGAGTTGTCTAAAGCACATTTACGACTAAGAAACTTTGAATTATTTATGTATCAAAAAGAAACAACCCTATTGTAGAAAAAAAAAATGGAAAGCCGTTTGTTTCACATATACCATACATGAGGCATTTGTGACGCGTTGAGTCCAGACCAGACCAGACATTGGTAACTGTAATGTAATATTATATATTCTATATTTTATATTATATACTATATGCACTATATTATATTGTATTTTATAATACTAACAGCTACAACTGGAAGAGAACTCGGTCACACACTAATGAATGCGGTGGAAGAAACTCAGCTGATTAGGCTCTTATCTGATAAATGTTCGGCAACTGTATAAAGCCTTTTTCATATAATTTCAATTTGACATATTTTTTAATTTATTTATTGGTATGCCTTTTATATTATAGGGAAGTTTATTGTAAAAACGTATACATTGATCCATGAAATAATCTGTCACGTGTCTCTGTTGAGACGAGACACGTGACATCGTGCATATCGCAGGTATTTGGAAAAAAAATTATACATTCTCATTTAAATTTTAAAAAACATCCGGTGATGTAATTCTTTGAATTTTACTCCAAGGAAAACTCTTGGCCCTAAGATATAGATTACAATTATATCTGTCTTTTCTAAAATTAATACAGAATTTACTTCTAGAGAACTACTCTATAGAAGAACTCTGCTCGTGTCAACATCATTAATCGTGTTTTTTTAACAGTATACGCCCGTACCAAAAACCAAAATTAATTTTAAAATTATTTAAAAAAATAAATAAATGAAATAAGAAATAAAATGGTGAATATCCTTATAATATTATTTAAGCGTAGCAAAACTGCAAGAAAACGAATAATATTTCAATATTGTGTATTTTAAGTACTCAAAAGTTGATATTTTACTACATTTCCTTGGGACTCTATTATGATAACATTAATAAACGTATTGCCAAAAGAATAAAAAAACATCTATAAACGAAATATTCGTTATTATTAAAAAACAAACATCTATAAATGAGTATTAATCTAAAGAGTTATTAACTAATTCAAAAAAAAATATTTCAATTATTACATCCGTGCTCAGTGGCTCTTTCAAATAAAAAATCATTTTCTAAAACAATATGTTTCTAGATAAAGTGAATTTAGTTTAGTACTGAATGACTGTGCTACAATTTTTATTAAAATAATAGAGTAAATAATCCTGTGCGTAGTTTCCAGTTCCCTCATACAAACACCTACAAGCCTCTTGGCCAACATGGTGAACAAAGATTTCAATCATTAGTAAACGGCAGTCACGCCATAACCATAGCTTCTGTTAATTAAATCTTGTTAATTAAATTGAAAGACGCATATCTTGAATCTTCTTTTGATTCCATATGACACAGTTAGTAGCTGTTGACTTTTGAATGAGTAAGTGAATGAATGAGTGAGTCGATATTATTTTGCGTTTGATAAATATTGACATTGAAAATCTTTTATTTCACATAAATCATGCAATGGGTACTTGTGACGTGTCTTTAAAATTCTAAATACTACCAACGGATCAGAATGCGACCTCTCACTGAGACGATCCAGCGAAAGGAACTCAGCGAGCTTTTTTTTCCTATTTTAATACCATTATTCTATTTCAAAGACAATTTATATTTACTAATTTCTATTCTATTTAACAAGCTTTTTTTCCTATTTAAATACCATTATTCAATTTCAAAGACAATTTATATTTACTAATCTCTGTTCAATTTGAATAAGAGATTGGTTTGAGAATCAGAAACTAAACATCGTTATCATTTAAGTAGTTATTCTGCAATATTTTAATTACCTTTTTCATATAATTTACATTTAACACCTTTTTTAAATTTATTTAAAGTTAGGTTAGGTTTATTTGTAGATTTGTAGTTTGTGAATAGGTTACAGATAGGCCAGGACTAATAATATCGTTCAAACTAAAAAATATTACAACACAAAAAATATAAAAAAGAAAGCGGTAACGGATGAAGTTTATAGTTTGGAAAACGGGTCATTACGATTTCCAGCGAAACTCAAACCAACAACGAAAAAAGTTAAATGGTAAAGTTGGCAGTAAAAAGATTTACAAGTTCTGTTTTTACACTCTCTTCACGTAACCTTTTTTTGATCTCGCAATGACTTTCTTCCTAGAGATTTTCACTTTTTGTTACTTTTAGAGGCTTTTGTCCTTACCTCAAAAGGAGTTGTCTAAAGCACATTTACGACTGAGAAACTTTGAATTATTTATGTATCAAAAAGAAACATAGGGTTGTAGAAAAAAAAATGGAAAGCCGTTTGTTTCACATATACCATACATGAGGCATTTGTGACGCGTTTAGTCCAGACCAGACCAGACATTAGTAAATATATAGACATTAGTAATGTTATATATTCTATATTTTATATTATATACTATATGCACTATATTATATTGTATTTTATAACACTAACAGCTACAACTGGAAGAGAACTCGGTCACACACTAATGAATGCGGTGGAAGAAACTCAGCTGATTAGGCTCTTATCTGATAAATATTCGGCAAATGTATAAAGCCTTTTTCATATAATTTCAATTTGACATATTTTTTAATTTATTTATTGGTATGCCTTTTATATTATAGGGAAGTTTATTGTAAAAACGTATACATTGATCCATGAAATAATCTGTCACGTGTCTCTGTGGAGACGAGATCGTGCATATCGCAGGTTTTTTGAAAAAAAAATCATACATTCTCATTTAAATTTTAAAAAACATCCGGTGATGTAATTCTTTGAATTTTACTCCAAGGTAAACTCTTGGCCCTAAGTTATAGATTACAATAATATCTGTCTTTTCTAAAATTAATACAGAATTTACTTCTAGAGAACTACTCTATAGAAGAACTCTGCTCGTGTCAACATCATTAATTGTGTTTTTTTAACAGCATACGCCCGTACCAGAAAACCAAAATTAATTTTAAAATTATTAAAAAAAATAAATAAATAAAATAAGAAATAAAATAATCAATATACTTATAATATTATTTAAGCGTAGTAAAACTGCAAGAAAACGAATAATATTTCAATATTGTGTATTTTAAGTACTCAAAAGTTGAGTATTTTCCTACATTTCCTTGGGACTCTATTATGATAACATTAATAAACGTATTGCCAAAAGAATAAAAAACATCTATAAACGAAATATTCGTTATTATTAAAAAACAAACATCTATAAATGAGTATTAATCTAAAGAGTTATTAACTAATTCAAAAAAAAATATTTCAATTATTACATCCGTGCTCAGTGGCTCTTTCAAATAAAAAATCATTTTCTAAAACAGTTCACAAATGACGGAAAAATCAATTAACATAAATACTCATAAAAAAGAAATATTAGATGTCGGCACAAAAACCTTCTCTTTTTTTCGAAGTCGTTTAAAATAAAATAAAGAATAGAATGTGAATGGAGTTGGAGTATAATGTCAATGGTGAATGAATGGTGTCATCAAACTTTGCCGCTCTTTGTTCGTTCCATGAATAACTTTATCCATTCGTTCTCTGTAGAGTTGATCTAATTACCTCTTTCAACCTAATCTAATAAAGACTCGTACGGGCGGAGTGGTAATTTAATTTGCACTCACAGTTAAAACATAATCTAATATTACAATAATGTGGCTACACATTTTAGCTACTTCAAATTGCATAAACCATAATCAAAGAAAAGTCATTTGATTTACTTTAAAATAGTACTTATCCTGTTATTCCAAGCTTTTTAAACTGGAATATATGTTTGTTGGAATGGAATTTTTAAGCTTTAAAAGCTAAAATGACTTTTCACTTTTTGAATTTTAATTCAGTTTTTTGACTTTAATTTTTTTGACATTTAATATTTAATCTTTACTTGTTTATGACATTGCACCTATTTCAATTATTGCTAACATTTAATTCATTGTTTATTTCATTTTAACATTTGATATTGAAATGTATAAAATTATTTACCATATTTTTTTAAGTATGTTATTTATTTAACGTCCCCTTTTCAGCTTTATTTTTTCAGCTGTCCCTGCGCACTTTGTTCCTCCATTTCATTATGAGCAATTAATAAAGTATTATTTTTCTCATTTTCTATGTAACTTTCCCGGTTTTTCCTTTTTCAGTTAATAAATGTAGATTATTTATCTGTGCACCGAGTCTATTTCTTTCATTGGAGATAAGCTCGCCTTTTGTACTTTTTTATTTACTTTTAGGTACATTTTGTATATTCTGTTGTACTGTTGTAATGTTGTATAACGAGTAAATATGTATAGGTAATAACAATTATAGTACCATTCATAGTACTAACGTATATCCATCCTTAAAAGATAAACTTAAATATAGCAATTTTCTGGTACATTATTTTACTATAACTCTAACCATCTTATTAATAAAAATCGCTTAATCCAAGTATCATCCGAGCTTACAACTGTACTTGTTACTACCTGAGTAACCCTGTACTAACTTCATATTGAAAACGTTATTAATAAACGTGGTGTAACCATAAAATGCTTAGGCAGCAAAAGACGTATTTTAATCCTCTTTGGCGGTAACGTTTAAAAAGACTAGAGCTCTTTTTTGGGATTTTCACAAAACTTAAAAAAACGCAAAAAAATAAACAACTAAATCGGTTTAGAGACAAGTACATTACATTTAATTGTAAAAATGATAAACTATAACAGTAAAATAGTGTAAATCAAAAGTAAGAAGCTGATATTTTCAACATTTTGTGTAGACTATTAAATAGAAAGTTTTGTTTAAAAAATGGAGATTATTAGTACAACAGACGAGTTATGGGGCTGGATGGAGGAGACGATTTGAAGACAAGCTAGCAAAAATACATTAAGGCCCCATACTTAGTCAGCCAGAAGAGCCAATCAGCGCACTCCCCCGTTCCATGATTACTATGAAATATTGCGCTCTAAAGTAAATGTCTTAAGCGCCAAAACAATATTTTTTCACACTATAAAAGTAATTTGAAAAAAAAAATTAAAAATTGAAACAGTTATCTTTTAGGTATAATACTTATCTATGTTTATATTAAATTTGGTGTCGATATTTTTATAATTGAAGTAGACAGACGGGTTTTGCTTTTAAAAAAGGGTTAACTTTTTGATT
Source organism: Calephelis virginiensis (assembly GCA_002245475.1). NCBI lineage: Eukaryota > Metazoa > Arthropoda > Insecta > Lepidoptera > Riodinidae > Calephelis > Calephelis virginiensis. The sequence goes on along the minus strand of NJDC01005931.1, from coordinate 131,596 downwards.
TTTTTCTATCGAGCAAAGTGAAATGAATCGTGTTTTGGAAACACTAGTCTTATAAACCATATTAATGTTAATCTTGTATATTTTTGTCGCCAAGATCCATAATTGCTTTGTATGTAATAGTAACAGTATATTGCTGACGTGTTTTAGCATACATGGCCCCTTAATAAAAATATTAAGGACATTGTTGAAACAGCTTTTAACACATATAATATATGATGACAAAAATTAACATTAGCTTCCACGTTTAAAAATATGCCTGAAAATACAAGTTATCATAGGTAAAATAAAGAGTTAAACGAAATGACTCTAGAATTAAAACTGGCCTAAGACAAAGAAAAAAAAGAAAGGCGTAAAATATTCATTTGACAATGATAACAAAAGAACCTTATTATATTGTATGTTACTTTTGTATGTTAAGACAGCAATTTCCTAATTTAAGAAAAATAGAAGAAATATTTTAATGGAAGTTTGCAATATGGAAATGCAATGTCTCAAAAAGAAATATCGATTTAAAAAAAGTATTTATTTCCATTTTTTTTTTATTTTAAGTTATATAAACTATACTTTCTTATTTATGTAGCTTTTTAAATTTAACATAAAATTACACAATTAAGCATCGCAAGATAAGTTATCTAACGATTTTTTGACAGAATACAATAACCTATTTTCAGAAATATTAACTAAATATCAAGATAATCAATCTTCACGCTGTCACTAAACCATGTAGGGACATGGACTATCCTTAAAATAGAGATCAGCTTCGAAGTAGTTTACTCCAACTCTACTCCATGTTTATTAATAGTGAATTTATGAAGTGTCATCTTCAACCTCGTTGTAAAGTTTGACTCGCTATAACCTATGTTTATTAATAAGAGGGCAAGGGTTTTGGCAGCGTTTCCGGAGGCAAATATCGATCCGTTCAGTAGTTTCTTACTTTTTCGCAAACAGACAGACAGGCAAACGCAGCCTGGGGACTTTGTTTTATCATAACTAGTGGTGATAATAAGATTTGTCGTTAGTATAATTTTAAAATAAAATATACTCATTTTCTAGAACTAAATCCAAATATGTTTTCATGATATTCTTTGTTCTTTTTTATCTTTAAAATTTTTTGCCTTCGCAGACATAAATTGCAAATAGTAATGCAAGTTTTTTGGGCGTCTACAACTGAGATCAATATCCTATAACGTCCAGACGATAGCGGTCTGGGGCTGTCTGAACTGCGCGGGGTCGAGGCTAGACCAATGAACCGAACATGCCGATGGCCGATGTAAATGTATCGCGAAAATTTTCCTCATTTTTAACTCGCGACGGAAAACGAGGCTTGTAATAAGTTTGACGTGTGAGGTCTGGCACTCGATACTCTCTCTGCCTACCCCGTAAGGGACTTGGCGTGAAGATATGTTTGTATGCAGTAAATTGGTTTGTGTTTTTTGTACAGTAAGTTTTTATATCGTGCACTATATGTTCTACAATTCTTTTATGCATTCTTCTTATTTTGGGTTAGCTGGAAGAAATCTCTTTTTTGAGGTAAAGATCGCTTTTTTTATAATTTTACATATTTACTTGTTTTTTGACTTTTTTGTGTACAATTAAGAATTAAAGAAAAATCTAGAAAAAACAACATTTTAAGTTTTTCGATACAAACAGAAAAATTTTCGTATTTCGCCGGGACTGCTAGTCTGGTATATAAAAATAAATTGCTATTCGCTAGTCTCCCTAAAACACGAGAACAGCTGGACCGATTTAGATAATTTAGGTTTTGAATTATTTGTGAAAGTCCAGGGAAGGTTTCAAGGTTAAGAAAAAATTAAAACTAGAAAAAACAATCTTTAAAATTTTCCCATACAAACAGAACGGGTGGAACGAAGTTCGCCGGGATAACTAGTGCTAATAGGTTTTCGTCACTTGTATTTGTACCTATTTAAATTTTTACCATATTCGTTCGTATACCATATAAATCCGTAAATTTAATGATAAGCAGAAGGTGGAATTTAAGTTTTCTCCAGGGTTATCTTTACTGGAAAAACGTGTTGACAACTGTCTTTATGTCTTTTATAGCTGTAACAAGAGAATATATAGATTGTCCACAGAACTAATGTTAGAAGAGGGGCATATTACATGTGTAGTCGAGGACACTTAAAAGGGACGATTTAAGTCAGCACAAAGGAAGCTCCCATTTCGTACTATACATCCTATCTATATATTAAGACATCAATTGTCAATAGTTTTGTCTTTCAAAATACATAGATAATATCAACTTTAAGTATGCCTTGAACATGTCTAATTTATAGTAGTAGTAGTAGTAGTAGTAGTAGTAGTAGTAGTAGTAGTAGTAGTACTACTACTACTGTGTTTAATTTGTACATATGTTTTTATAATTTGTGTGTTTAATGCTTGGTATAAAATGTAATCTTTGTCCTTTTATAAGGCCCGCCACATACATTCAGAATATTGTTACGGAATTGCGTTTCGAAAAAATTCGAAACGAATCGTGAATTCCAATAGAATTCGAATTTCGGGAAATTCCGGATCTACCACGTGCTTTTGGAATTTATCTGTACGGAATTTGAGTGGATTCGTATTAGCGAAAATTTTGTTACAAAATTTCAAAACGAGATTCCGTATGCGGTGAACCTGGGATACAAACAACCTGCATGCCAACCTTCATTAGGATTCACTTAGACATTGCGGGGTAATAAATTAACAAACTCATATACAAACCATTAAAAATTGCAAAAACGTTCGCTTTTATTATACCAGATGTTAACCGCGACTTTGTTTGCGTGATATAGTTACTTAGATCAGCTAAGATCTTTGATATAAGAAGGCGTTACTTTGCGGAAATACATACTTAAATAATTTCAGCTAAGATCTGTTTAGAAATGGAGAGAAAAACCGCAACCTCGAATCTCCTATCTCTACAGATACAAAATATACCTTAATATTCCTCCGTTGCAAGTACAAGAAGGAAAAACAAACAAACACACTTTCCCATTTACAACATTAGTATACAAGTATGGCTAAGCAAATAGAATGAGACAGGATATGATACAATGGTGAATAAATCAGCTCTGAACCGGATCAAATATTCAGATAACATAATATTTGAGTCAAAGGTGCAGCTCAATTCAAAAATTCAGTTCACGGTTCAGTTGAAATGTCTTATGACTATTAACTGATACAAATGACTAAAAAGCTGTAATGATTAGCTGATATATGATTCAGTACGATTGATAGTTCACTAACATGATTTCCATAGATTTAGCTGAACTACCAGCCGGTTTGCAGCTCCGGTTCAACTTTGTGGGATATCACCGCCTTACCTATTTCTATTACCACGGATTTCCACTGTAATGTTGCCTCCTAAAAAAATGTTTGTAGGCAATAACAAAGCTTCTTTTAACATTAGTTTATACATAATCTTGTAGCTAATAATAAATCTCTCGCAATAATAAACAGGATAACGTCGCGTTCGATGTCGTTTAGAATGAATCTATTAAGTTACTATAGCTTATTCATCCTATAAGTACCACACGTCACCTAAGTAAATCAAAACTCCCAAATTAATGGCATTCAGTGCCAGTAATCCTCCAAAGATAGCACTTATTGGATCTATAAGCCCGCTGAGCTTCGATCTGTAATTACAACTAGATTAATATGAACAGCTAAGATAAAACGCTAGCTGGTATGGGAGATTCAACTTTTGATTATGTCGAGTGTGAAGTTTTTAGCATGTTTTTATAATTATTAGTGAAATTATAACCAAGGTCGTATTTTTCTAGTTATTTTTTTTTCACTTTTAAACCCATTATCGAAAGTTAACCAAGCTCATGTTGTAAGATCACAGAAAAAGAAGTCTATGTTAATGTATGCATAAATAATAAACGCTTTGATGAAAATAGTTTTTTAGTAAAGCTATGTGCAAATAACAATTATGGTATTTGTTTTTTTGGACAAGTACTTAGTTAAATTAATATTTAAATTTGCAATTTACAGCTAGGTAAGTATATTTATATACATAAATAAAATTATAATAAAAGTTAAACTAAAATAATTTGCTGAAAATTGCTAATCATAAATTCAAAAAAGGCTTCAGTAGATCAATCAATGTTTTTTGTATACTTGCTTTAGGTACGTCAAAGTCGTATCAAAATGAATGCATGTTACATACATTAATTTTGATACTAATACGATGTTATTGAAACCGAACTTATCTACGAAACTTCCAATTAGCCGTTTAAGTCACAATAAATGTTTTTTTTATTGCTAATTTTTTGCTATTACTAGCAGAACACTTAGCCCAATAAACGACTCTGTTTACTATGAATGAGGAAACTCCATAAATGATTTTCTCAATTTGGTCCATGCTATTAATAATAATAAATTTATCTGTATAGTTTTCTCGTGCAAAAAAACTAAAGTACAATAAAGCACCGCATACTTATTAATTTCTATTTAGTTATTCTATTTTTAAAATATTTACAAAACACTATCCCAAAACTGTTATCGTGCATTCGTTGATCGCGGCCACCAAACTTACAAATCGAATTACGGCGAACTTCGGTTATGGGAGTCATGAACAATTTTTGCGTGAAAGTTGGCGTTAGAACTTGTCTCATCGAGGGCAGCTGGCTTCTGTAATCTCCGCACACGTGCCGTTACAACTACTATTCATCCAGCTAACTTGTATCAAAGTCTAATTTATATCATGCAAGCTACAGCCTTCGGTTTTGCTCACGCTATCACACAAAATGTGACGAAAGAATTAAAATAATGATTTCGAATTAAACAGTTTCGGATTTTCGAATATCCCCTGAACTTACAATTTAAATAATATACGTACAGGTAAGGACAAATATGTTATTCCGAATAAGTTGTATAAGCTTTACACGATTATGAAATATACATATAAACCTTCCTCTTCAATCACTTTATCTATTAAAAAAACCTCATCAAAATCCGTTGCGAAGTTTTAAAGATTTAAGCATACAATTGGACATAGGGACAGAGGAAGCTACTTTGTTTTATACTATATAGTTGTATATGATATTATTATGTACAGAGATTTAGTATACTTAAGGATAGCGTACACTTGGACGGTTCAGGACATGACACGCTCCGCCCCTTCGGTATTGTGCGTTTTCCATTCGACGTGCTTATCTGTTTATGAAGAAATATTGTTACACAAGAGTGGGGAAGAGTATTTGAATGAAAGCATTTGGGTAAAACGAATTGTAGACAAAAACATTGTATACATACTGTAGTATTTTAGTACCTTTTGAATTTCATAAATATTGTGATAAGAGATAAGTAGTTTATCAGTCTGGTTTAATATAACTCCTAAAGAAATTGGCCAAATTTGATGCGACTTTTTTAATGCTGACGTAATCCAGGTTATTCTTAGCTACATCATGTAAAAGTTTTGTGTGAAGTTTTCATTTTTTTTAAATTATTAATGAGCTTTTATTAACTTTTTTGGTCTAGGTATCTACTGTTTCTAGTCAGATTATCAATATCAGAATATATTCTGCCACTGGATCTCGAGTCAAACCCTTAATATTCTTTTTCAGAGTTGACGCCGCATGCGCTGAGTAATTAAAATAACATGAAAAACATCTATTAAAAAAATATAGCATCTTCACATCTAAATAATAAATATCGCCTGTGTGGTCTAGCGGTTCAGTTATTGGACTTAAGTGCATGAGGTCCCGGGTTCGAATCCCGGGTCGGGCTTTTCCAATTTGGTTTTTCCAATTTTCTAATTTAAAAAAGATGTTGCACGGGATTGGAAATGTGCCCGGTTGGCGATAGGCTTGCCACCTATCACATTGTGGGACTTAGTGTCTTCGGTTAGTCGTGGGTGCCCTGGTTTGTGCCTTGTGCCTCTTCGGGGATATGGGCGTGAAGATGCTAAAATAATATTCCCTATTAAAATTCCTATTAAAAGTACAGAACTATATATATAGTATATATCTACTATAGTGTTAGGGTCAACATATCCTAAAGCGTCACGTTACAGAGCTGTTTAAAATAAAAGATCGGTGGTGAGTACTTTAATTACCTTGTCGAAACAATGTATTGAATTGAACGCCTCTCAGCACAACAAAGTTGGCTGTGGCTAGTTACCACTTTAACCACCCAGACCTACCGTCAAGAGATTTAGTGTTTCGTTACGAGGTCCTTTAGAAACAGTCAGGGGGCGTAATCACTATCCCCTTCTAAGTTTGGTGTCTCTAGGCGGCATGAATTTCTTACCATCAGGAAATACGTCTGCTTGTTTGCCTTTTAATATCATTAAAAGTCTAGTCTCTTTACTTCCCTATTATTTTTTCCATTACCGTAATGAGTTAAAAAATAACCTTGTTGGTCTGTGCTCCTTTGCAGAATATACCATCTGCCTTCCTGCCACGCAGCTCGTGAAAGGCGAGCATAGGCTTACCGTTACTAACACCGTGACATCTGACCAGGTGGTAGAGTTTCGCAGCGACTCACCCATATTCCTGCCGCCATAACGTCATAAAGTCTCCCGTTTTGAAGGGTAATGTAGCCGATAAATTTACTTTTACTCGAGGCCTAACATCCCGGCCTCAGGTTGGCAACGCACTATTACCACCTTTGGTGTCTCTAGGCGGCATGAATTTCTTACCATCAGGGAATACGTCTGCTTGTTTGCCTTCCTACATCATAAAAAAAAGTTACCCCCCTCCACCTTTGATTACATCATCACTAACCATCAGGTGTAATAGTGGTCAAAGATAAACTTGTTAACGAATAAAACGTTTTTTTTATTATATAAATGAAAAATAAATATGTACAATCATATGTTAATAGCGTCGCGGTCGTAATTTAAAAACGTTAACCAATTTTATTTACCGAATGTTTCTCTAAAATTATATTTTACACATTTGATAAGTCTTTAATTTAATGAATTTAAACATTGCTTGAACCAAAGAACACTTATCATTCTATAACTATGAATTTAAACATTGCTTGAACCAAAGAACACTTATCATTCTATAACTATGAATTTAAACATTGCTTGAACCAAAGAACACTTATCATTCTATAACTATGAATTTAATGGCAAAAATATAATGAACTAAGGCTATCATGGTTACAAAAACAATACTTTAAATATAATTTGGTTGATTTAAACCAAATCCCCATAATCTTTTTTTTAGAAATAGCTCTGTAACATGACTCTTTATCATATGTTGATCCAAATACTTTGTTTGTGCATGTGTCCGTAGGAAAAGTAATAAAACCAAAAAAAAAT
>NJDC01005931.1:113751-123901 GCA_002245475.1 Calephelis virginiensis | reverse complement strand
TAAAAACGTTAACTAATTTTATTTACCGAATGTTTCTCTAAAATGGCAAAAATATAATGAACTAAAACTATCATGGTTACAAAAACACTACTTTAAATATAATTTGGTTGATTTAAACCAAATCACCATAATCTTTTTTTTGGAAATTGCTCTGTAACATGACGCTTTATCATATGTTGACCCAAATACTTTTTGTTTGTGCATGTGTTCGTAGGAATAGTATTAAAACCAAAAAAAATAGGAACATATTTGCAAACGTCCATATTTGTAGGAAAAGTAATAAAACTAAAAAAATGGATTTAACTGAATGTATCATTGCTTTAATAATTGTATACGAAAAGTATCTTCACGCCCATATCCCCGAAGAGGTAGGCAGAGGTACAACCAAGGCACCCACGACTAGCCGAAGACACTAAGTCCCATAATGTGATAGTTGGCAAAATCCAATTTTCTTTTTGTTGGCCGACCCGGGATTCGAACCGGGGACCTCATGCAGTCAAGTCCAACACCCGGACCGCTAGACCACAGAGGCGATTACTAATTAATAATTGTAAACATATTTCAAAAAAAGGAAAAGAGAGAAACCAGCGGAGTTTCTTTCCGAATCTTCTCAGTGTATATATCGCTCGTACACACTTCTGAACTCTGTTCTGTATTATGTATAGTACAGTATAAAATAGTATTATGATATCAATTAAGTAAACAATTTTACTATAGTAACCAAAATGATATACAATCCGGAAAAAGAATTCTATATAAAATTTGTAGTGGAAGCAAAAATATTTGTTCTGTTTGAAACCCGTTCGCTGCGAACTATTTACACGAGTCCCAGAGACAAAAGAGATTTTTCCGAATTGAATTAGAAAAGTTTGGGAATGACAATCGCGGGACGCTCGCCACTCGTCTGCACTAATAAAATACTGACAAAGAGGATTTTATAAACTTCATTCTCTCTTCGATTCTATTGACAATTCTGTTGATTTATTGTAACGTTAATTTCATAATTATTGTACCTTCGACTTCGGCTTCAGTAACGTCCTTTTGTGGTAAAGATCATCTGCATCGCTGCCAGGTAGATCGTAAAAGGCAAGCTGAAGCTAAATGAATCCTTGTCGAAACTACTGGGCTAACCCTATATGATTTTAAACTTAAGTCGTCCCGTATTATTAACATTTACTATTAAGTATTTGTAGGGGATACTCAAGATACATTTTATTTTATTTGTCGATATTTCGGCCTAGCTGCATTGGCCGTGGTCACAATGGGACTGCGGCAGGGAGCTGTAACTTTTGACAGGAGGATCTACTGACAGATGAGCCTGTCAACTCTCCGTCTAATACTTTTTTTTGTAACGTACATGTACATGTTTCTGGGCACTATATAGCGACACACAATACTAACTATGTCTCTACATTTAACAGCACTTTTTTGTATATTTAGACCGGCACCGATCAGCAATTGGATCCCACGCGTGGGCCAACTCAACTTTACTGGGGTGCTGTTACCAAATTATCCGTGTCCGTGCCATAATGCCAATGTCTTGTTTTAGTTCCGAATATTTTGCAACCTTATCTGTTTCTACTATAATAATGTCGACACTCACAGTTTCGAATTCTGGTTGTGTGTTGGCTATTGTGTAAATTTGTTAAAATATAATGATTGCTCATTTATATTTGGAGTGCTCTTCGAAAACGCTGTCCTAACACTCTGGAGCTATTACACCCTATGAGTATTAAAACAACTGTGTCACTAAAACATGTATGTGATAAATTATTCCTTTTCTATGAATCTACAAAAAAAGTAGCAGAGCATATTTGTATAATTTTAAATGTAATTGTATTACAAACTGAGATTTAAATGTCACTTATTAAATGGCGAATGGGAAGCTATTGAAACGGACATAGTATTCACTTTAATCAAATTCAATACCTTAATAATTATCGCATTGTGTGTACAGTATATGTAAAATATTTGTACACAACAATTTGGTAGAACATGTTGGTCCCTCTTAAACATCTCTGTAGCAAATATCACACATATTTCACAAAAAATAATTTTCGTTTCATAACTTTTTACAATTTCATTGAAATTAAAAATCGGCTAAGTGCGAGTCGGTTCCATATCTATATATAAAAAATTACATTTGTTGTATGGGAGCCCCTTTTTAATATTTACTATATTGTTATTTGATTATTTATTTTGAAAGGTAATCTATATATTAATACGTGATGCCAAAACTTTGAACCCTTTTTACGAAAATTGCGCGGACGCAGGAGCATCAAATTTGACACAGTTATAGTGTATGTGTAGGAGGAGTGCAAAACGCTAATACTTTTCAATAATAATGCTTATAAAGTACATTAAATAAATAAAACATACCCACACTACCATGGATTTGACACACACAAACAAATATACTGATGATAACGATAAAAGATCTTAGATGGCACACTAAAAAGTATGGATACAAAGTAGTTGGTCTTGAGAAATGAAGATGGCATTCTTATCACCAGGATATTAAAATTTATTACGGTCGAATTTCGACCAACGGGCGACCACTAGTATACAAGTAAATATTCTGTGCAGTTTGAAGCGTCTACCTGTTACCATTTTTAATTTGTTCTTATAGCGGCAGCGGAAATACCTACATCATATGTGAAAATTTCAGCTTTCTAGCTAAGACGGTTTATGAGATACGGCCTGGAGACAGACTGACAGCGGAGGCTTAGCGATAGGGTTCGTTTTTACCCTTTGGGTGCGGAACCCTAAAAACTAGGTAGACCGACATATCCCACGAGGAATTGTCGCAAAACGAAGACGTTCCATTCCTGTTTTTCCCGTCCGTTATTTCCCGATTGGGATTCAAAAAGCGCGATTTTTTATGACTGGATATATAAATTAATATACGCAATTTATTTTCTTTTCTCAACTGCGTAGATATTGTTTCAACAGAGAATTTGTCTTTCATATTTATAGTTCTGAACGTGACTCGTGGCGCTCGTTGGGGGAGCCCTATGTCCAGCAGTGGACGTCTTCCCACTGATGTTGATGATAAATAAATATAACTGGACAAGTTACACAAATTGAATCTAATCCCAAAGCAAGCATACTATTTTGCTTGTGTATGTATTATATGTATTAGTATCGTTGACTAACACCCTTAATACATAGAAATACTTAAATAATAAATTTAATAAATACCCAGACATCTAAATGTTCATCACACAAATGCCTGCCCCCGTCGGGAATCGAACCCGAGTTTCGCGGTTGGTCGGTGTAGTTAAACGTGTAATGATTTATAGTTTTTATAAGGTAAAATTTTGAACTTCGTCTACACTTGTAATAAAACTGTAGCAAAGTTAATTCTGAATGTGAGTGAATGTGGTTACACATGAAAGATTGACAAAGCAGATATGCACTGTAAATGTAGATGGATGTAGATACAAGGAGAGATCTAGGTTGAAATTCCACAATCAAATTGCTCTGTTTTTATCTGAGGGTGGTGTGAAGAATATCCGAAATCTGGCTTCCTGTACTTACAAACACTGTATGAAAAGTGTAATGTGGAAGAAGTCTATACCTGCTAGGGCCGTGATATTTGGCTCTCAATACTCTCCTATGTAACACATAAAAGACTTGGCATGAAGATATTTATATATGTATATAAAAGAATAGGTGCAAGCGACTAAAATTGGGCAGCTGACATTTTGAGCATTCGTTTTTGACCCTGTTGCTAACCCCGTGTTGGTTCGGATCTGCTATTTAGAATAGACCATGTGCCTTCCTGCCAGGGCGCTCGTAAGACACGAGCAAAGGTTTAGTGAGTATTTGCCTACAAGAGGACTGGTCAGAGAGTGCCGTGCCGCAACTCGTACGGCTAGGAAACCACAGCCTTACCTATTCCTGTCGCCATAATAACATTGTCCTGTTCCGGTTCGGATATTAGGGTAACCGGTAGAATTGCACATCAGGAAAGCTGTGTGCTTATTCGCTATCTTATCACATAAAAAATCCCCATGTTAATTCGGGTACTTTTGCAGAATAGACCATCTGCCTTCCTGCCAGTCAGCTCGTAAAAGTCGAGCATAGGCTTACCGTCACTAACACCGTGACACATGACTAAGTGGTAGAGTTTCGCAGCGACACACCCGGATTGGTATCACCGCCTTACCTATCCCTGCCGCCATAACGTCATGACGTGTTCCGGTTTGGAGGTTAAGGTAGCCAGTAAACTTACTTTTGCTCGATGCTTAATATCCCGGCCTCAGGTTGGCAACGCACCATTACGACCTTTGGTGTCTCTAGGCGGCGTGAATTTCTTACCGTCAGGAAACCCGTCTGCTTGTTTGCCTTCGAATATCATACAGAAAAAATAATTTTTTGTCTGTCTGTCTGTCTACTTTACTGATCGTAACGAGGTTTTACTGGCAGGTTCTTTATGTTCTGAGGATATTGAGTGAAGGTTACAGGCTGCTTTTTATGCCACTCACTAAAGGCTCACTCCCGCCTCTGGAGATCTACTATTGGAGATATGGAGAGATAATACCCGGTTCCTATACGCAAGAAACGAGTCGTAGCACTTACGAATGATAATTTTCTGTAAATAGTAAAATATGTTAGATATTTTACTATTTACACGGTCTTTCGTCATCGACTATTCCTTTGAAACATTTCTGTGTACTATGAGCAACGCATCGTCACTTTAACCACTTGATTGTCCGCGCTAGCAAACAGTAATGTGCTAAAACCGTCCGGAACTATCGCTCGATAGGTGCACAAAAAAAATCGCGTGACCTGTCCCTATAAAAACGTTTGTAGAAAGAAAAGTATAGTTGTGATTATGAAAAACATACTGCTAGATAATAAAATAAGGCATCAATAAAGTTGAAAAGCAAACTAAAAATGATTGTACTGACGGATTGCGGTTCGTTGGTTATCGGAACCAATCTTAAGTCAAAATGTGATTTAATCATTCACGCGTAAAAGGATTTAATTTCTTAGTTTTTGCTTTTAATTGTGTACTTTAAAATTTCTCGTAACGTTTAGAAAGTAAAATATAAAGTACCTCGACGCCTATATCCCCGAAGGGGTAGGCAGAGGCACAGCCAGGGCACCCTCGATTTGCCGAAGACACTAAGTCCCAAAATGCGATAGGTGGCAAGCCTATCGCCAACCGACCACACATCTAATACCAGGCAAGGATATTTTATTAGAAAACTAAAAATATGAATTTCCTTTTCTTTATTTGTTGCCTGACCCGGGGTCGAACTCGGGACGTCAAGAGGTCAAGTCCGATGCCAAACCGCTAGACCACAGAGGCGATTGTAGTTCTATTGAGTTACTAAGTAAAAGTATAATCTAGTTAATTAGTTAGAAAATACTGACAATACTAAGTGTATTTGAACGTACTGGCCATCTTACATATACATACATGTTTTTTGTCGCTCATGCAGGTTTTTTTTTTCTATTCCCTCTAACTGAGTCAGAGACTTTTCTCTGCTAACTTCTCTTTCATGCTAGTTATCACTGTTGTGCCTCTCGTACTTTCATGCCGCATACTTTTTCTTTCTTTCACACTCTCATTCTTACTTTCATGGGGGGATACCCATCTATTCTTTGTTCCTACTCTATGCTAATTTTATATTTTATTCTTTATTTAGGGTAACTTTGAAATAATTTATTTTTACACACTGCTATGTTCTCTATCTTCTCTTTTTCTTAACATGTTACTTATCCTATTATTTACTAAACATGGTTTTCTACACTTAATTAATATATTTATTATATCAACATCTTATTTTCTATTTTTATTACATTTTTATAGTGTTGATACAATTATATTCTTATAATATAATGTTCAACAATTATTCTACACTTTGTTTTTCTTAATTGGCTTAGCCGCCATTTTGATACAATATTCTATCACTTTTTCTTGAGTATCTTTATAAGTTATTAGTTCACTAATTGTTTTACTATTTATTGGTGTACCTATATCCTATTCTAGGTCGAACCGCTCGCTGCCATTTTGTGGACATTCGAAGAGAATGTGTACCACCGTCTTACTGGTATCACTATCACACACACATTGCCAACCCTTTCTGCATTTGAAGCGGTTCAAGCATTCGCCGAATCCTCCGTGACTCGTCAGGACCTGTGTCAAAATGTTGGTGGGTCCTACTTTTTTAGTGAAGCCGAAGACCTTGATGGAGTCCAGCAGAAACTTTTTTGTCACCGCGGCAGTTTCTTCTGCTCTGTATCTTATGTTCCATGTATCAAGCGTCGTACCGCTCATGCATTGTTGGCAGAGAGTATGGAGTACTAGGTAAGTTTGCCGGGTCGGCTAGTACTTAATATAAGCTAGAATCTAGCCCAGTGGGGTCGTTGTTAATAAATGTCAAAGTTAAATAATACAGTTAAAGCGAATGCTTGGGGGAAATTAAATACTATCGGAGAAGTAATTGGTTCGAGGATGCAGTTCTGCAATGGACTTAACAGGTGATCGAGCGGCTAATCGGTTACTTCATCTCGGCCATGTAATCCATACTTTATTACTAATATTATGATTGTGAAAGTCTGTCTGCCGGCCTCTGTCTGTCTGTCAATCTGCCTGCCTGCCTGTTTAAAATATAGCTTTGAAATGTATGATAGACTAACTAACTAAACTTACACCTAAGGGACTTGGTCGAAAGATGTATATATTAGTATGCATAAACTAAACAATTTAAGTACAGTAAAATAGCAAGAAACTAACTCCAATTCTTTCATTAGTACATCGCGATTTAATCAGTTTTTTAAAGACAGCTGATAATTTTAAGATGCACATAAACTTCATCAACATGTCACTAATCGTTCTGACTTTAAAAAGGCATAAATTTTCATCTAAGTTGAAGACAAAGTAGAAAAAAATTTGATCATTATTAAATATTACTTAAGAAACCATTCATCGGACCATGACAACATCAATATGGGACCACTTCGGAATATTAACCTAGTCTTCAAAAAATTACCATCTAACGGTCAAAATTAATAAACTATAGAAATAGGTGCTAGAGTTTTTTTGTTAAGATATTATTGTTAGTTATCGAAAAATAACAGTGTTTACTGGGTAACTAACTTGAAACTATCGTCTATTTTAGAGAATTTATTAATATTGGCCGTGAAACGGTTCATTGGTAGCCGAGCAAAATAAACAAAAAAACATGCAATCGTATTGTTAAACTAATCGTTTTCAAATCAATTAGAACGAGATGTAAATTCAAACTGACCCAAATTTTGATATCATGTCTAAATATCTAAAATGTTCAGTATTCCTTTCTTCGACTTCCTTCAGAATAAATTTATTTATTTATTTATTTATTTAACACTTTATTGCACACAAAAACTAAAATACACAAAATACACGAGAAGTTAAAAATGCACAAAAGGCGAGCTTATCTCTAACTAAAGAAATTTCTTCCAGCCAACCCAAAAAAAAAAAATTAAGCTGTGAAAATAAAATGGAATAAATCATAATTAGACGTAGATTAGTTGACAATAGAACCACCTTGAAAGCTCATTCAAGTGAAGCAAAATAATTAAAATCGGTTTACAAATGACGGATAAATCCAGTAAAGAAAATGGTTATAAACTATATTTTTATGGGTATTATATACAAATATATAATATGACCATTTTCTTTTTGAAGTCAATTAAATAGCAAGTCAGAACCTTATTGCTATTGTCGGCACTTGGTGGAATTCCATTGTATACACACTTTTTCGTAGTAAAACACTTGTACTCATCCACTATACAATTTATTCAACACTTTACGCTACTCTTCAGCCAACCGGTTTCACTTTTTACATCATCATCAGGGCTTTGAAACTAAAGATAAAAAGACTGTTTTAGTTTGTTATATCTAACCAAATATGTACTGAACGTTAAACTAAAATAGTATTTTTGTCTTTTCAAAGCCCTAATGATGCTGTAAAAAGTGAAACTGGTTGGCTGAAGAGTAGCGTAAAGTGTTGAATAAAGTGTATAGTGGATGAGTACAAGTGTTTTACTACGAAAAAGCAAGTTGATTATCGTCAAAGTTACAGGCACGATAAATCTATTTAACAAAGTAAATCTAGTGTACTTTGAGAAAATAGTGTGTGCTGCGAGCGGAGTAAGTCTCTAGATAACCCAGGTAACCTCGACAGGGTAATCCATTTTGTCGGCGAGACTTTACTTCATTAAGAAAGCACGTCCTCCCACTCCACCTTTTCTTTGTTATTTTTGTACCTCCCGACGTCAACTGCCACATGGTTTTCTTAGCGCATAAATCTTAAACTCAATTTATTTTATTGTTACGATGAAATCCATAGCTTTTTAATAAAAGTCACAAGTTTGATATTTGTTTCTAAAGTATGGCCAACAATTATTTTTAAAACTAAGTGTTTAAACACAGTAAAACTTATACACTTAAAATTAAATATTTTAAATAATATAGAATAAAATTGAAAACACTCTATACGAGTGTGTATATATATGTTTTATACAAGTTTATGTTCATGCGTCTGTAGTATATGTATTAGTATTAGTGAATATATTTGTTTATTGACTGTAATTTAATATTGTATACGTATATGTTTTGAATGGCTGTGCAGTCGTGCGTGTGTTATATATTGGTGCATTTATTTACTTATTTATTATTATAAAATACCATACACTATACGAATATATATATTGGTTTTATATGGATGTGCATTCGTGTGTGTGTGTGTGTGTGTGTGTGTGTGTGTGTGTGTGTGTGCGTGTGCGTGTGTGTGTGCGTGTGTGTGTGTGTGTGTGGTGTATTGGCTATAATATAATATTAAGTAATTATTAATAATTATAAAATACTATACACAATACAAGTGTGTCTGTTTGTTTTATACCTATGGGTGTATGTTCATGCGTGTGAAATGAAAATAAAATGAAATGAAATTTATTTAGTTGCTGAACATGTGTGCTAGAAGCTGTTACAAAGAATACTCGCTTTTATTTATACTAATATCTTTTAACACATTGTGGTGTGCAAAAGTCATAAAAAACTTTTATTAAAATGTGTGTAATTACGTATTTTAAAATGTGATAAGGTTTTACTCTAGCTATCATAAGCTACCACCGTTTCCAAACCTAGCCAGTTAGAAGACAAAACGCCAGAACAAATAAAAATAAATATTATCTTACGGCCAATATTAATAATCAATCCTAATCCAAAACTTGCTGTCCAAGATTGATATTTTGATCCATTTTTATGTTATCGCTTGCCAATAACATATCTGTGAACAGGATAAATATGGCAATTAGGTATAGGATAGGCCGGCGGATATGCAGCTATCTAGATTGCTTGAAATCCATTAGATTGAGATACATTATTAACATTGGCCGTTAGTCAACAAAGAATGTATTACTTGCTATTAAGTTAATATAAAGAAAAAAATAGAAAAGTCGTCTCTGTGGTCTAGCAGTTTGGCGTCGGGCTTGATTTCTTGAGGTCCCGGGCAACCCAAACTTTGAAAATGTAAGTATCTTCACGCCCATATCCCCGAAGAAGTAGGCAGAGGTACAACCAAGGCACCCACGACGAGCCGAAGACACTAAGTCCCACAATGTGATAGGTGGCAAGCCTATCGTCAACCGGGCACATTTCCAATCCCGACCAACATTTTTTAATTAGAAAAATGGAAAAATCCAATTTTTTTTTGTTGGCCGACCCGGGATTCGAACCCGGGACCTCATGCAGTCAAGCCCAACACTCGGAACACTAGACCACAGAAGCGATAATTCACATTGCGGGACTGCGTTTTCGGTTAGTCGTGAGTGCCCTGGTTGTGCCTCTGCCTATCCCTTGGGGCATATGGGCGGGAAGATATTTTTGAAAAAAAATCAATTAAGTAACATTTTCAATTATTTATACGGGATACGCACGATCTATCATTAATTTTATTTGTCAATATTTCAGTCTAGTTGTCTAATTAAAAATGTTAGTAATACGCAAGGATTAAAGTTGCAATCAATTAAATTACTAATAATAATTTTATAAAATGACTGATGTAATAGAAACTGGCCAATTCAAATCTAACCAACTTTACGAACTCAAATTTTTAAATAACAGCAATTGTTACAGGTATCCAATTAAACA
>NJDC01005931.1:77130-88191 GCA_002245475.1 Calephelis virginiensis | reverse complement strand
AAGAGTTATTTTATATCATTTATTTTGGTGGTCAATAAAGAGTTATTTAAAATTAATATACATTCACAATTCAGACCCCTATTGTAATGTGTCAAAGCAGCCATGATACCCTGCCGCTAGTAATTAATTACCGCCAATATTCAACTGAAAAGTGGATGATCGTGGCTATTCCAGCTATCACAGCTCATTCTTGACATCTGTACAAGATACCATTGCAGAAGTTACGTTATTTTGTGCCTAGTCTTTGGCTCTCTGAGATGCTGATACTACTGTTTCGAAACGCATTGTTCTGTATTAGTACATGTTTCTTCCTCCTCTGTGTACAGAGGACTGTCGGTGTGTGTGAAATGTGACATCAACTTGTGGAGATGTAACTATTTTGCGAATAATGATCAATTAAATTACCAACATCTTTTCTTAGATCTTGCCTGGTTCATTCTAGTAGTTATCCTGTCAGGTATTTTGTTTAATTAGTAATTTAGGACTTCATGCGTGGTATTTAGAATGGCGCAGTCATTGTAGCATCCTGCAACTAAAATATACGTATTAGATTCATTTTTTAAAAAAGTATTTTTACGCCCATAATCCCAAAGGGGTTGGCAGAGGCACGACATCCACGACTAGCCGGATACGGACACAATGTGATAGGTGGCAAGCCTATCGCCAACCGGACACATATCCAATCCCGAGCAACGTTTTTTCTTATTGGAATACTATAAAATATAATTAAGATAGGTACTTCACAGTAGGCCTTTTACTATTTTAAACTTTATTAGTAGCTCGCTTAACTTCGACATTTTTTAAGGATTAATGTATCAACAATTAATGTTTCTTAGCATGAGGAACGAAAGGTATTTTTTATAACTTTTTGATAACTATCAAAAATAGTTTCGTAGCCTATAATTATGAACAATATTTAACTATAGATAGGATATTTATAACGGTCGAATGTGGACAATCGATATGAGTTCATTCGTACCTGTCCATATCTCAATTGTTTTTTAAAGTTCAAGGAATTTTCAAACGCTTTTTTTTATTATTGTTTAGGAAGGCAAACAAGCAGATGGATTTCCTGATGGTAAGAAATTCACGCCGCCTAGAGACACCAAAGGTTGTAAAGGTGCGTTGCCAAACCTGAAACCCGGATGTTAGGCATCGAGCAATTGTAAGTTTACCGGCTACCTAACCTCCGAACCGGAACACATCAACGGCAAGCAATGGACGTTATGGTGGCAGGAATAGGTAAGGCGGTGGTACCAATCTGAACGAGTCGCTGCGAGACTCTACCATCTAGTCACATGTCACGGTGTTAGTGACGGTAAGTCTATGCTCACCTTTTACGAGCTGCCTGGCATAGGAAGGCAGATGGTCTATTCTGCATAGGAGCCCGGACCAACACGAGGTAAATAATTATAAATCTTTCGTTGTTTCATAATTAAAGGATAACGTATTAATATTAGTTAAACTGGTAATTTTATACACGACTGAACTACTAACGAAGCCATACCTAATTTAAAACTTTAAGGACGTTTTCACGACCTTAATTACTCGCCAGTAAACATCAAATATACACTCATAATTATTACCCTTCTGATTAAGTAGTTTCAGACCATTACCCACATCGTACATAATATAAAACATAGTATATTTTTTTGTTTAAAAACTAAAATCAATGGCGTAGCTAGGCGTGGGCGAAGTGGGCCTTCGTCCACGGCCTCGCACCCAAAGGGGCCTCGCACTACCTGATTGAAAATCTCTGTTTAATTTTAAATTTAATAAAAGCCACAAAAATCATTATTCAATAAAATTAAGTCATGCATGGTAAGAACATGGTGTAATAATCACTAGGTACATAGCATAAAACAAAGTCGCTTTCTCTGTCCCTATGTCCCTTTGTATGCTTAAATATTTAAAACTACGTAACGGATTTTGATCCTTTTTTTAAATAAAGTGATTGAAGAGGAAGTTTTTGTGTGTATATTACCCGTGCGCATCCGGGGTGGGTCGCTAGTATAAGTATAAGATAAAGTTGTTAGGTAGTTTTTGAACGAACAGATGCGTTTTTGCCTACGTATGTATTTGTCCACGATACGCCACTGACGACAATCTTTAGTTAATATTTTATGTGATTTTGTATAAATACAAAATTGGTTTAACATTTCGAAACAAATGGATGCCTATCAGGAGCTTTGTCAAAAACACTTTCCGTCTTACGTATTAAAAAACATAGTCTAACGTAGGATTAAAATTAAGTTGATATTATAGTCTATATTAACACATTGTAATAACATTAGGTTATTACATTATAATATAATATCAGGTTGAACCTTGGAGTATTTTATACCAAAGAGTATATAAATACTTCGTAATAAGAGGCGGGTCTTGCATAGATACATAGCAAACCCGAATTTTGTATGAAGTTTACTTAAATTGACACATGTCACTTGACAGATAAGTATAACCCGTTTTTTTTAAGTCAATTTGCCTTTTTCTGGAGCCGGCTAAGACCTTTAGGCCATGCTGCCACGTTTTACATATTAATTTTTTCTTTTACAGACATTAGTCACATGTCTTCCGTATTAATTATTCTTATATAGTCATTAGTCACTATTTACAAAGCCACGTCAGGGTCTTGAGTAAAGCGGTGGTCACTTTACACAAGCTCACTTTGGGAGATTTGGCGGCAGCGAGAAAATTCACGATACATTAATTTCTTCATGATTATTTCATTTGTAATTTAATTGTATTTCACTTTCACTGAACAAAATTAAACTAATTCCCACCTAAATTAACTAATTTTACTCATAATTTACACGAAATTCAATATTTGTGAAAAAATTACGACCATCTTCATTCACGATTGCGCTGAAACTCGGTATAACCTGTTTAATTTGAAAGTAAGTCTAAAGGCATTCTGATTTAAGGCAACTAGTGTCATATGATTTAGGTGAATAAAAAACTTAGCAAACTTAATTCTTTTATTTTTATATAAATTTTGCGCCAAAGTGCTTTATATCGTGTTTATTAATGAAACGGCTCGACTTATAACAGAAATATTTGGTTGGAGATTGTTCCTTTTTTGTAAATCTACAAAAAAAATGCGTTACATCTTTATTTTAAAGAAAATAGTCACATTTTGGTAATATTAAAGGTATACAAACGAATAATATATTTGTATGCATATGCAGTTAAATTGTTTGTACATATAGTTTTCTTATTTCATTTATTTCCTTTGACAAGATGTCTGATAGAAGTTATTATTTATTAGAGATAAGCTCGTCCTTTGTGTTATTCATAAAGATTTTATGTAATTTCGGTTGCGTATAACAACAAGTTAATAATAATGATAATAACGATAACAATAATGATAATAACGATAATAATAATGATAATAAAGTAAACGGTCTTATAGCGAAGAGTCTCGACCAACACCTTAAGAGATTCGCTCTGCAACCAAGAACCGGATTGTATCCAGAACCGGATTCAGAAGGCAGCAATTTTGGGTACGGCCAGCAAAATGCGGAGATTCCTCAGTCTATCTCCCTGACCACTGACGGTTTAGTTGTAAAACCACCGTCTTTGGGATTCTATTTTTTATGTTTGTATTTTTATTATATTTTTTATTTTAAATCTATAAACTTAGAAAATAAGAAGTAATGTTAATAAATGATAATAATAGATTGTGTTATAAATTAGATTTTTAAGGGGTAAAGGTTATTTTTTTCCACTAGTGGAACTTTTGTGTTAATATATAAACTGTAGTCGGTAGTTAGATTTTAACTTAATAAGTAACTTAGAGTTACGAGTACTTGCACGTTACTAGAATAACTATTTAACTTTAAGTTAGCTTCTATGGTTAATTTTTTTACCGTGCTTCTACTATTTATGAAATAAAAAGTTGTAATTATTTTATGGTTTTATTAGTAATAAAATTAAAACATTGGATTTTTTTAGTTTGTTAACACTGTGACATCCTACTAGGTGGTAGAATTTTGCAGCGACTAGCCCGGTTTGGTACCACCGCCTTATGTATTCCCGCCGCCATAACGTCTAACGTTTGCTGTTGACGTGTTCCGGTTTGGAGGGAAAGGTAGCCGGTAAACTTACTTTTGCTCGAGGCCTAACATCCCGGCCTCAGGTTGGCAACGCACCATTATCACCTTTGATATCTCTAGGCGGCGTGAATTTCTTACCATCAGGAAATCCGTCTGCTTGTTTGCCTGCCAATATCATAAAAAAATGAGCGACAATGCTCAAGGGCTGATCGGAATTAGGAACATCCCAACGATAAAACAAACGGACTTCGTACCATAGAAAGAAGTGTCGAGAAAAGACATGTTACGTTTTTTACCTCGTTCCCATTCTACTCAGTACGCGCGGTAAGGAACTTTTTTCTAATGGTTTTTTATCCTTGTTAACTCTTATTAAGGTTATAACTATTTTCTAAATTAGTAAATTACTACTTTTTTTTCCTTTTGAACTTATTTGTAATATTTCCAATATATACGTAGTATGGGAGAAATCCTTTATTTTGCCGTTCGTCAACGAGGCTATCGTTCTAAGGAATACAATTGACTGCATAGTTTTTGGGTTGGTGCCAGTACTCGCCTTTTATTACATTCTGTGGTAGAGGGTAGAGTCGATGCATCGATACACTTCTAACATTTATCCATAAATCTGTTATTTGGTTTTTGTTTTGGTTCGCGAATTGGTTGACGAGAAGATTTTCACACAAACTTCTATCCCCGATTATAATCTTTTTTTGGCTAAATTTTGAAAATAAGTAAGTAGCCTTTGTTTGAAATCAGTTCTTTAATGTTATGCATATTTCATTTCGTCAAAATCGGCCCAGCAGCTAAGCCGTATAAACGTAACAAAAAAACAGACTTAGAGAAAGACGGACTTGCGTATATTTTATAAACATGAGTGTGGATAAGCGACGTGTATTTCTATCAGGATATTCGCTAGCTTGTTACTCTTTTAGAATAAAAAACATATCTATAAATATAATAAATAAAAAACTACCTACCAAACAATGGACTTATGGTGTTAATATATGCAAGTAATAAAAGAATAATACTCTTAATAATACTGTGTTTGTTGTAGTTATCTAACTATCCGTAGGTGAGTATCCGTAGGTAGTAGTGTGATATTGCGTTTCAACGGTCCATCACCGCAGCCACTTAACCCTCCGTATCTACGCGTAAGGACTTTTTGTTTGCTCCCCCCTCCCCCTGACTGAGCACACTTACAGGAAAATGCCTTTATGCATTTTTAAGTCCGCATCAGATAAACGTATTGTTGGCACACTATTATCATATGCCCTTTGAACGCTGCTTCACAGTAAATTGGCCTTTCACAATTTTGAACGACTATTAATATTTAAATTCCGTAGTAATTATTTTCATACACGTAGTATCACAGTCTTTAGACCCGCACACATTACATAAATTATAATAACCCTTGCCAATATGAATATTTAATAAATCCAGAGGAGAAATGACAAAAAAAAGGATTATCAAGAGGAGGTTCTGAAAAAAAGATGAGTAATGCAAGTTCGTCTAATCCTCGTCTTGCTAAAGAGTTTTCATATTCTTTGTTTAAATCTGTCCGAGAAATTGACACAAAGTACATTGTATTGTCAGCTCACGTCATTGCTGGAGATGAAGAAATAAATGCATTAAAAAAAGAAGGTATTCGAATATTTGTTAACATAACCAATTCAAACTGGTGATAAGGGCTTCAAATACGAAGAAAGTTTTGTTTCACTACTTTGATATAGAGAAGTTTTAGAATCTATACTTGCTGTCGTCGGCACTTGGTGGAATTCCATTGTATACACACTTTTTTGTAGCTACAAAGAACTGTGTAAGAAAAGTTTTTATTTTAAATATTTAATGCTTTAGAGTTTTTTGTAGTATTACATTCCTGTGTGTCGCCTGATTTCTACTTTTGCTCTACCCTCCCCTATACCATTTATTTAGGTGACAAACATGATATAATATGTTAACGGAGTGGCTGCCCAACCTCTCAACCCACTCTATTACAATACCGCTGTTAAGCGCTATTTTATAAAATGTGATGGAAGTTCACGTCTAGAAATAGATGTCGCTATCTGTTTTTTAAAACACGTCAATATTAGCCTGCTATGAAAACTTATATTATGTCATGTTGTTTATAAAAAAAGAAATTGTGCGAGTCTAACTAACAAACTCATATTCCATATTCGTTTGTATTATTTGGAGGACCTCAAGTAGACGGGAGCATACGTATTACATCATACATTAATGAACTTTATGCTTTGAAATCTAAAATCTTTTGTATTCAGCGGGTTTTTTTCATGTAGATATTCTATATTTTGGATGACATGCCATTCTAAAATGTTGGATAGTCATTAGTCAGCTGTTTAGCAAGTAGTAATTTTACTTATTGATTTGCCGAGGGCCATTTGCACATTCCTGGGTTAAATTTAATGGTGAGTTATTCTATCAGATATAAAGTAATTTTTCCCCTGTGTTGGTCCGGCTCCTTTGCAAAATAGACCATTTACCTTCCTGCTAGGCAGCTTGTAAAAGGCGAGCATAGGCTTAACGTCACTAAGTACTTGTTGTTTGGAGATACCAAAGGTGGTAATTGTGCGTTGCTAACTCAGGCCGGGATGTTAGGCCTCTAGGAAAAGTAAATTTACCGGCTACCTTACCATCCAAACCGGAACACGTCATGACGTTATGGCGGCAGGACTAGGTAAGGCGGTGGTACCAATCCGGGAAAGTCGCTGCGAAACTCTACCACCAGTCAGATGTCACGATGTTAGTGACGGTAAGCCTATGATCGCCTTTTACGAGCTGTCTGGCAGGAAGACAGACGGTCTGTTCTGCAAAGGAACCCGGACCAACACGGGGTAAAAAATATAAACCAATCTCACAACACGAAAATCAATTTACAACAAAATGAGTTACAATAAAAAGCCGTAACAAAGTGGAGCCAGAGAATCGTATTGGTCCTGTTTTATGTGGCGATATATCAGAGTTACTCTCGTCCGGTAAATTAGTTCCGGATCACAAGATTGTTGGTAATTTCCTCCGGGAGTCCGCGCCGCTCGCGACACCCGCACAGACAACAAATATATAACGACTAGCTGTCCCGGCGAACTTTGTTCCACCCGTTCTATTTGTACGGAAAAACTTAAAATGTTGCTTTTCCTAGTTTCCTCGCAGATTTTCCTGTTTTGTGTTTTAAACCATCCCTGGACTTCCACAAATAATCCAAAACCAAAATTAGCCAAATCGATCCGAGCTTTTTTCGAGTTCTAGCGAGACTAATACACAGTAATTTATTTTAATTAATAAGAAGATTGTGTTAGTAGTAAAATGAATACATTAAAGAAACTTAATGATATTGAAATCGTGTTTATACAAGTTTTTTGGAGATAACACTTGTATTTATCCGCTGTATATTTTATTTAACACTTTCTAGCCAAAAAACGTGTATATACAATGAAATTCCACCAAGTGCCGACGATAGCAACTATAGATTCTAGAAATCGTGTTTTTTGAATTATCTGTATATATCTTCTGTATATCTTTGCCATGGTTTGGGGCTCTACCTGATTGCATGAGAGTCCTGGTGAGCAGGAGGGTGCTGCACATTTCAAGAAAAGAAAGCACGAGAAAAAAGTATACGGCCACAAAAAGAGGAATTTTAAACACAACAGTAATTACATTTTATTAAAATACTAGCTGCCTATTCCAGCTTCGCTCTGATGTTAATTTTTTTGATTATAAATTGAGGCACATTACAACACAATGATTACAAGTTGGCTCAAACTGCACACGGTGTGCAAATTTGATTCAAATCGGTTAAGTAGTTTAGGAGTCCATCGCGGACAAACAACGTGACACGTAATTTATATATATTAAGATTATCACGTGATTGGTGCAGTTATTCATCTCTTTGTAGTTATTTATATTCTTCTAGTCTATCTTTAGGGTAAGCTATCAGGGTTTCATATTTTAAAGATATATGGATAATTTTGTACTAATGGGTACAAATTAATTTCGAGAAATTGGGTTTTACCCACAAGCAGTGATACTGTTAATGAGGATAATTAGAATGGTATCTGACGATTAGTAGGGCTAATCTTGAATATCGATTTCATGCAAATTGGAAATTGGAATCGGATATGTCATTTTAAATACTCTTGAACGTAACAATAGCGAATTTTGGTAACATCTATCAAAAAAAATCCGAAAAAAATAATAATAAATTAATTAGTATTGTGACTAGTGGATTATTGACGTTTAATTAATTAAAAATGTTTTGTTATTTTATCGGATTCGTTATTTTTTTTTTATTCCAAATTCCAATTTACACGAAATCAAGATTTAGGAGTCCTTCAGGTTACGTTGAAGCAGCGTCGCTGCTGCGGTAAATGCACTAGATCTCAACCCTTGAGAGTGCCAGGCTATCGAAACAACGCACGCTCAGGATTCGAGTTCCTCGGCATGAAGCACCATTGCGAAGCTTTTAAATACCGTACATTTCCGTATGTTGTATCGACTTCGTACGTGGTAAATTCGCACGTTGAATCCTAGAATACACAAGGAACTCACTGAGAGTATGCAGTTGTTAGAGTTGACAGGGCCTGGTCCAAGTCTGGTCTAGTTAAAGGTTCTCTTAGGAGGCCGTCCCTGTTTGTCTTTAAAAAAAAAGCACTTTTGCACTACACTGGTACTTTATTAAAACTATCAATTACACTTGATTTTTAACAGTACAACAGTTCCCCTGTTCGTGTGTGGACGTGGTATTCTTCAAAACTTCCTTCTCCATCATCCATCATGATGTTTCCTCGTGGTGGTTCGGTCTCCTGTGTAGAATACACCATCTGCGTCCCTGAATGATAGCTTGTAAGAGGCAAACATAAGTTAACTAATTACCAAAATGACTTCCCGACAGTAAAGTACTAAACTTGCCCGAGGAAATACATACATACATACATATCTCCCGGCCAAGCCCCTTACGGGTAGGGGATGTCCGAGGAAATACCCACCGATATACGTATTCTAGCCGCACTAATGACAGTTTTAGTACTGCCTCATTCCAATCTCGAGGGTAACCGTTAGACTTGAGCATCAGGCCTAAACCCGGCCACAAGAAAGCGATATGGTAGTCTAGCAGTGTGGTGTGTTAGACCATGATTCCTCTTACAATGAAGTTAACCCTGTACTTGTTCGAGTATTTAACACTTAAAAAATGTCCAACCCTGTCAGAAATTAAAAATTATAAAGACGAAGCACACTCCTTTTAAACTAAGCTCTAAAATGGAGGAGAAGCCACAATTAAAATTAAAAGGCGGTTCATTTGTAATGTCTAACCGCACAAGTTCAGAGCTGATTATCGTAGAAGTTACTGGCCCGTAAATTTCCTCAACGCGGCCTCATTATTTCATAAAAGTTAAGCTGTTAGTGAAAACCAAATTGTTGGACAATGAAACACGGTGCAAGCCGTATATTAGTTTGGCCGGAGGACGTTATAAGCCTTTATAACGAGGGTCGCCATGACAGGCAGCTGTCAGAAGCCAGCCGCACACTAGGGATGTGCTAATTTTAAAGACATATCCAATTAGTAATTTGAGAAAACTATATCGGAAACTAATTTTGGGATGCCTTCAATAGTATTCGATACTTAAGTAATTATATTGACAGCAGTGATCCGAAGGTGTTATAATACAGGTATGTTAAAAACCTATAGAAAACAAAAAAAAAATGAGAACAAGTAGTAAGATAAAGAAGCATCAGACAATTCCAATGCTATAGATACTACTAATGCGTCATAATTACAAAAGAAAAGTGTCATCGCGGGATACTACAATGGCAAGTACTGACGCTATGTAGGAATGAGAATGTCAGTAATTTGTTCGTAGCCTAACATAGCCTCAAGTTGACAACGCACCATTACCATCTTTGGTGTCTCTAGGCGTCATGAATTTTTTATCCTTAGGGAATCCGTCTGCTTCTTTGCCTTACTACACCATAAAAATAAATGAAATAAATAAATCTCATGCTTTATGCTGGGAACGTCCCTAGTCTATCAAAGGATTTTAGCACGTCTTTCGAAAACCGCTCTAAGTACACAACTTCAGGGTCTCTTTTATTTATTAGGTATGCTCTGATAGATTCCGACCCAACTCTCGCTGGGACGTTGATGGAGGAATTAAGTCAATAGAACGAAGATTAACCAGACGATGGATAGATCCGTGGGGATGAATAAATCGTTTGGAATCGTCTCTAAAACAACTCGAACTGGTGGGATTTACTTTTTATTTTACGTTTCTTTTAATGCTAGTCTGTTGGGACTCACGTCTAAGAAAGATTCTCCCTAAATTATACCAATCGATGTTTGTTTCAGTCATTTTATTTATTAGTTACTTAAAATGATTTGATGCTTGACAGTTACGTGTGAACATGATGGTCAGTGTCTTTCCCTATGACGGTATGTTTGATTTATTTGCAATACTATCTATTACAGTTGCATGCTGCGTTGCCCGCGTAGTTGGCGGTCCCACAGGAACATTTTTTTTTATTAATAACCATCCCATTTATTTGTCGTGGGGAGATCCTATTGGATACCCGCCACTATCGGGGGATATGACGGGTTATGTCGGACTCTTACCCACTAAAACCCCACGGTGTCTAGCCCTTCACCAGGTACCGGGGCTGTGGGGACGCTTTTGCATACTACCACTGCACCGTCGACGCTGGATCTGCCGATTCCCGTCGCACAGCCCCTCTCAACAGGGGGTCGCGTATCATCAGAAGTGGCGCACGGAGACACAGCGTTCACCATTTCGAGCTTCTAGTGGCGACTACACTCCCGTACTTGCCGCAACTCCACCTCGACCAGGCGGACTAGATGGAAAACCCGCCCTTTTCCTCCGCAGGCCTGCAAGACGCCAACCCACGCGTGCCAATTGGCCTACCACCCTGTGTCCGCTCCTCGTGTCCTCTTTTGAACACAGAGAGGTACTGAGGAGCGGCCTTCCTGATCCAATTAGTTTTGCCG
>NJDC01005931.1:57527-72646 GCA_002245475.1 Calephelis virginiensis | reverse complement strand
ATGTGTGTGTGTGCGTGTGTGTGTGTGTGTGTGTGTGTCTGTGTGTGTCCTGCGATTACTCGTCAATGGCAAGTGAATCTTGATGTGGTTTTTTTTCAAAGGTGTTCATATGTAATGTCCTTGAAAATTAACACCACTATCTGCTTTTTCGGGTAGGGATAAACCGGTATTTAGGTATTCCTGCCCCAGAGTGATATTATCGTGTTCCGATTCGGAGGTTAGCAGGTAGACTTGCACAATACCTTTTAAAAATACCGGCTTCAGGACAACACATGTTGCATCTATGGTCTCTATCTGTATATATGTCACAGTTGTCTATCACCATCAGGAGAGCCGTGAGTTCGCTGTCTTATTATATAAAAAAATATTACAACAAAGTCCGTTCGAAAAGAAACACTTCACACCGATTTTATCTTGTGTATTTTCACAAGGATGAAAAATACACCCGAAAATGTATGTAGTGGGACCGCGACAAGAGGCGTGTTAAATATTGAAGCTGCGTCGCCGCGGGCAGTGTGAAGGGGCAGACGAGTTTTGCACAAAACTGCAAACACTTGCGTATTCATGACCTCCTCGCTTTGGTTACGTGCATTTAGATTGCGCCATTCAAATGAACCGTCCTTGCATGACTTGTGACCCGCTCTCTGTGTGCCAACTTCATGTTCTTTCTCAACTTTTGAATGTAATTTAGTTTCCATGAAAGCTCGTACAATAACATTTACCGCGTTCTGAGTTAACATGTAGTTCTTGTGATTTCCATTCCAATGTTTGCTTTTTATTTGACATTCCATTAGCGTCATATTCGTAGATAGGTCAAATATTCATGAAGAAGTATTTTCTTGTTTAACCGACTCCGAAAACGAGTAAGCTAACAATCAGGATGTTTTTTTTATTTGTTTCTTATGCTGTTATATATTCGACTAACTACGAATAGATTTCAATGGTTTTTAGAGTTCCGTAGCCAAAGGGCAAAAAGCGGAACCCTTATAGATTCGTCATCTCTGTCTGTCTGTCCGTCCGTATGTCACAGCCACTTTATCTGAAACTGTAAGAGCTATGCTGTGCATATGTATTATATGAACCGCTTTAAGATTTTGATTGCAAAATAAGGAAAGTGACAATAAATTTTGGGGGTGCCCCATATTTAGAACCAAAACTCAAAACTCAACATTTTTTAGATTAAAAAAGGTATAAATATTTTGTACATAAAATATGTGCATTTTATGTGGACAGACCTTCAAAAATGGTGTTAAGAATTCTACTACCATATTTTTCTAAGCTGAATAGTTTGCGCGAGATACACAAAATTCGTAAATTGTGTCCCCCTGTAATTTCTAAAATATGAAAACGATAAAGCTAAAAACTGAAAATTATTTAGGTACATTACCGTATAAACTTTCACCAAAAGTTAGTTTAAACGTGATTTAGTATTTAGTTTTTTTAAGAGGTATTTTAACACCAACACTTAAAATAGCTGAGCTTTACTAGTGATGGCGCTGTGTAGTTTAAAATTGCGCAAGCGTTTATCATAAACATTGTGCATATTTCAGAAGAGATTGAAAACGCAACTTTAAAACAGGTATATATGAATTTTTACATTGACTGAAAGAACTCTTGTAAAATTATTGTTGCTGCGGAACCTTTCATGGGCGAGTCCGAATCGCATTTGGCAGCTTCATTTGAGACAAGGTTGTGCTAGGTAGTCCAATGTAAATTTTATCGCAATCCCCCGAATGGTTTTGAATTACGTTTGATAAAACATGAATGTTTAAGTACCTCAACCATGCCTCGTCATCGAGTTACATGCAAATGTTTTCATTGTTTTTTTGCAGTTTCGTAGCATTTAGTTTATATCTTTAATCGACTTTGGAAAACTGAGGAAGTTATTTTTAAGTATGTTAATCGATTTCTCAGTCCTTTCCGACCCGATTTCATTATTTTCTAATTTGAATAAGCGTACTTGCGAGGTAGTTCCATTGCCACCAAATCTGGATTTGATGGATTCAGATAAATCGTGGAAAATATTTAACTTTTGTGTACGTCGATGATTTAGTTCATAAAGTCAGAGTAGGTTTTTTAGCGATTATTGATTCAGGCTATCTTTTTCAAATGAAACAAAAAGAAACAGTTGAAGATCCGAACCTACATCGACTTACGAGCTGATAATTGAATAAAACATAATTTATAGTCAAGTAAATATATTAGCGATCATATTAAAAGTGGGTTGCCTAAGCAAATCCTGGACCGAATATTTTTAAGTATTAAAAAAAATGTTTTTCATGTTTCCAATTTTTTTTCAGGCAACCCTATGTATTAACTTAAATTGCAAAAAGAATTGTAATAAAACTGCATATATGTTGATATATTTTTCATCTATTATCCGATCTCGTGAAAGTAACTAGCGTCGAAAATTATATGTTTATACCTGGCAATCCAAATAAATAACAGGCAACCCAACTTCTGCAACTTCGTCCTCTGCGTAAGTTCGTACTTTCGAGATAAAGTCTTAATATTGCACCACTTAATTAATGAAAATCATTTTGAAAATAAAAAAAACGGCCTAGGATTTTTTAGGCAACCCATTTTTAACGTATTTTCTGATATACTAAATTTGCTATATAAACCGGTTTCAACTTATTATCAGCTAGGTGTAGGTCGACCTAACTTCCAATCTTAGACTAAGAAGAGATGCAACATTTTTGATTTATTATATTAGTCCAGACATTTGAAATTGTGATGTTTTAATGAATGTTTTCCAAATAACAAATTAAACATTAGCAGAAATTTCGTGTACAGAATATTCTGACAGCACTAAAAGTGTTTTGTCTCTTTCTATTACTTTCGTTGAAAGAAGATAGCGATAACTTAAAATTAGTTTAGCGCAACAAAACCACCACGGACGGTCATACTATTAAACTGACATGGATTATAAATTGAAAGATTAGCAGTGGTGAACATTATGAAGATAAGGTTTACGCACTACCTTTTTAAAAAATGCTTTCATTTTAAGCATTGCAGCATAGCAGATAAAAAAAGTTTCGTCACGCTCATATCCTCGAAGATGTTGGCAAAGGTGTAAGCAGGGCATCCACAACTAGCTGAGGACACTAATTCTCATGGCATGATAGGTGGCAAGCCTAACGCAAACCGGGTACATTTCCAATAACAACAAATTAATATTAATTTATAAAATCTTATGGTTTTTAAATGATTTTAGCAAAATTAAATTGTAAGTAATGTACACTGCTACAAATTACCAAAATATGTGAATATCATGAAACCTCAGTGAGCAATTCAAACATGGCGTCCAGAGACTAATCCGATTACGTAGCGCTGTCGATTGCACGCGACTTGGGCTCAGGGTTGCTGCGGTGCTGCAAATACATACCGCAGATACAACAGAAAGCTTGTTGAATCCCTAGCATTATGAGCATGAATGTCAGTTGAAATTCAGTACGTAAATTCATTAATACAGATATAAATTATGTTTCTTAGGCCTTGATAAACTCGTGTTTAATTAAATGAATTGAAATATTAATAATTATCCGTGGATAAGTTACACAAATTGAATCTAACCCCAAAGTAAGCAAATTATATACTTGTGTTATGGATGTTAGTCGGTGATTCTAGTATATAGAAATACTAAAATAGATACCAGAATAAATTTAATAAAAACTAAATAGTCATCACACAAATGCCTGCCCCCGTCGGGAATCGAACCCGAGCCTCGCGGTTGGTCGAGGCGGTCATAAATTGAATAAACATCCAGACCCAGGAATTCAAATACCTAAATGTTCATCACGCAAATGCCTATGCCAAATATGATGAAATTTATGCGGATTATGTTTGCGGTTGGTATTTTAAATAAAGTGACAATAAGCTGTATCAATTATACAAATCGATTTGTTCCAAAATGTAGCAAATAAAGAATTCCTTAAGAAGAAAGGACAATAGAAAGTAAATCAGTACTTTTTAAATTTCTGACCATAGCTAGTTTTTTAATATCGAAGACTAAATTTACATTAGTAATGTTGTATTTTTCGATTAATGAAATTTGTGTCGTGCCATTATCGAAAAATGTTAATAAAATCAGTTATCGATTTTTATTACATACGCTGAAAAATGTGAACATGTATATTTTAAAAGAGTTAATTAGAAATCCTTTGCAGAATAGACCATCTGCCTTCCTTGCCAGGCAGCTCGTAAAAGGCGAGCATAGGCTTACCGTCACTAACACCATGACATCTGACTAGGTGGTAGAGTTTCACAACAACTCGTCCGGATTGGTACCTACCACCGCCTTACCTATTCCTGACGCCATAACGTCATGACGTGTTCCGGTTCGGAGGGTAAGGTAGCTGGTAAACTTACTTTTGCTCGAGGCCTAACATCCTGACCTCATATTGGCAACGCACCATTAGCACCTTTGGTGTCTCTAGGCGGTACGAATTTCTTAACATAAGGAAATACGTTTGCTTGTTTGCCTTCCTATATCATAAAAAAACCATATCCCCGAAGAGATAGGCAGAGGCACAACCAGGGCATCTGATCTGACTGACTAACCGAAGTTACTAAGTTTACGAGTTTAGTTAGTTTAGTAGTTACTAGTTTGACCGCCTCGTTGGTCCAGTGGCTAGCGGACACGCCTAATTACAATTGCGAATCTCAAGTTCGATCCCGACGGGACAGGCATTTGTGTGATGGACATTTAGATGACTGCATTTCCGGGTCTGGCTGTTTGTTAAATTTCTTCTGATATTTATCGTTGACTATCACCCACAACAAAAGCATGCATTTTGCTTACTTTGGGGTTAGATTCAATTTGTGTAAGTTGCCAAGGAATATTTAAACAAATTTAAATTTAAACAAAGTCTCACAATGTGATAGGTAGTACGCCTATCGCCAACCAAGCACATGTGGATGGATATATTATGCCCGGGAAAATTGAAAATACACATTTTATTTTTCTTGTTCTTCTGTAGTCTAGCGGTCCGGGTGTTGGACTTGACTGCATGAGGTCCCGGGTTCGAATCCCGGGTCGGCTAATTAAAAGATAATTGGATTTTTCTAATTTTCTAATAAAAAAAAAATGTTGGTCGGGATTGGAAATGTGCCCGGTTGGCGATAGGCTTGCCACCTATCACATTGTGGGACTTAGTGTCTTCGGTTAGTCGTGGGTGCCTTGGTTGTACCTCTGCCTACCTCTTCGGGGATATGGGCGTGAAGATACTACTACTACTGCTATATATTTTTCTTGTTTCCCGACCGGGGAATAAACCTGGGAACTCAAAAAGTCGAGGCCAACGTCAAACTAATAGACCACTGATTTTTTATGTGAAAACTTTTATTCTTCTTCTTGTTGCTTGTTCTTCTTGATGTTCTTTAGCGGCATCGCGCACTTTTTTTGGAATCGATAAAAACTTCTAAACTCGAGTCAGTACAGACAAAAATCCTTAAGACGGCGCAGGGCACTTGCGCGAATGTTCAAGTTGTCATCTTTGTGTACGATAGCGCAATAATTGAATATTGTATTCTACCACATAAATGATAGTACTTTCATACTGATAATTAAAGCAATTCGTGCAAAATTTCCCCCATTCCAAAATTTCAAAAATGCACAACGTTAATATACAAGTTTTCACTTTTTCCGGCACCCCCGGAGTGCAACCCGTTTTTTAATAGGTTATAGGTACTCATTACTCACAGGTTAATAAATGTCATTAGTTTGATGCCAATGCAAATGTTGACCTGGATTATAGCTACGTTGCTAACCAAGTTGTTTTGGCGCCATCGTTCATTCGCGATCGTAATCCAGGTGGTTGTAATTTTTTCATTACCTATTATTCAATTACGTGTTTATATTGAGTGAAATTGGTGAATTTAGATGGGAATTAGATTAATTTAGTTCAGTGAAAGTGCACAAATGAAATAATCATGAAGAAATTAGCGTATCTTCTATTTCCTCGCTGCCGTCAAATCTCACTAATGAGCTTGAGTAACGAAGCCACCGCTTTACTCAAGACCCTGACCTGACATGACTTTGTACATAGTGACTATGACTGTTAGAATTAACTAACTTGACATTGACAAAGTAATCATGAAAAAGCGATGGAAGGCATGTTTATAAAAGAAGAAGACTAAAGCTACATCTACAAAAAATATATACTCGTAAATGCGTAAAGCAGTTTTTAGGTGCAAAGTGAATAGACAAACTGACGAAGTTTTTAACAACCCTTGTTTTGCGCGGCGCAGTGATGATAGCAATCATTATATAGATAATCTGTAAATCGCGATTGTCAGCGCATCCGACAGTATGTTTTCAACTTCACACTTTCCCTATACCTTACATTGGCTAAGAAGAAGAAAACGAGCTTTACGCTTTAAAGAAAACCTATAAACGCACACCAATAAACTTTCTACAAAGAGAAAAATCGTTTTACGCGCAATGAATATCAAAATTTGATTATATCACGTTTAATATCGCTTTGCTAATAAAATATCTGCATTTTCTTTTAGTTTTAAAACCAACGGGACCGTGAAACCGGAAAAGGCCAAATGGCGAGGAGGCCACTGCGTGGAAAATCGCTGCTCACACAGACCCTGATGAAAGCGGGCTTCGGAATTGAGTTTGCTCATAAAACATCCAAAACTACAGTGGGGAGGAAACTCATCAAACTATTCTCGGTACTCTCTGCAGTGATTGAATACATTGTTGTTAAAGCGAAAAGTTTGTAATGCGATCCAGATCATATCAATTTTATGCTATCATCTGGGAGTATCGTATGTGTTATTGTACTAGTGGTCGCCTAATTGTCGATATTCGAACATAAGAAATTTCAATTATAATTTATTCGACATAAATTATTGAAAAATGTTCATTATTGAGGTTCTATTGTCAATTATTTTTATGATAACAACGCCATCTTCATTTATCAAGACCAACTACTTTGTTTCCAAACATTAAGAATAGTTTGTGCGCCATCTGTGATCTTTTCCCGTTATCAATATATTTGTGTATGTCAAATGCATGGTCGTATGTGTAATGTTTTCTTTACACTGAAACTATATGTGTGCAAAATTTTATACTCCTCCGTCAGCGCCATTTTCTTAAAAAAGGGATCAAAGTTGTTGCTTCACGTATTAATATTATGATGAAAAAGCATCCACGCTAAGCTGAACATACTAATTAACATCAAAGTAAAGCGAAAAGTTTTTAACGAGATCTAAAAACTGATTGCATATCTTTTTAGTAAGGATCACTGAGTAGAGTATACACCAAATAGCTGTCGAATGACTTGTTTTGTATTTCTCCTATACCCTTTATACAAACACTAGCTGCTACCTGCGGCTTCGCCCGCGTTTTCCCAGAAACCCGGTGTGCGATCGGGATTTAAAATAGCCTATATGTTAATCCAGGTCACAATCTATCTGTCTTCCAAATTTCAGACAAATCCGTTCAGCCATTCGAGCGTGAAAGAGTAACAAACATCCATACATCCATACTTACAAACTCTCGCATTTATAATATTAATAGGATGAAGATTCTGTGTAGAATTAAATATACTACAAAGTGGGCAGCAGAGTCCATTTGCTTTCCCATCTTGAAGCTCGTAAGTATACATGCCTCGTAAGTAGAAATGGATCCGTTACCAACACTGTGACTAGTAGAATACGATGCAGCAACTTTCCCGGGTGGGAATACACTGCTTTACCCATAGATTGTACTTTAATAAGTCTTTTGAATTGTTGTTGTAGTTCCAGAGGCGTAAACCTTCAGCCACAGAACAGTAACTAACCTTTAACATTTATGTTATGTATAGGCCACAGCTATCTCTCCCCATTAAAAGAACTACATGCAAATTCTAATACCAACTATAAAATCTTTAAATAGGGAGAGACAGACAAACTATCTTCTTCACGCTCATATCACCGAAGAGGTGGTCAAAAGCACAACAAGAGTACCCATGCCTAGCCGAAGACATTAGTCCTACAATGTGATAGGTGGCAAGCCTATCGCTAACTTCGCACATATCCAATCCCGGGCAACGTTATTTTTATTAGAAAATTGTCAATACATATTTTCTATACTTTTGTTTGCCGACCCGGGAATCGAATCAAGAATCGGGAATCAAGAAGCCAAGTCCAATGCTGTACCACGATAGGGTTTACTGTTACATCATATGAAATATACATAGCATGTATAACATATAAATTAAAGCAACGGTATTATCAAAAGCATCTTCAATTGGTATTATTAGAAG
This sequence comes from Calephelis virginiensis, assembly GCA_002245475.1. NCBI lineage: Eukaryota > Metazoa > Arthropoda > Insecta > Lepidoptera > Riodinidae > Calephelis > Calephelis virginiensis. The sequence goes on along the minus strand of NJDC01005931.1, from coordinate 64,385 downwards.
TATACATTAACCACTTGACCAAATCCTGTTTTATCAAAAGTGCTTTTTAAGTGAAATGTTACATTTTTTGTGCAACTGTAAACGTTCAGTGTAAACAAACTAAACTGTTGAAACACGCACTACAACCTAGTGGTGCGATAACGCTTGTCATTGAAATCTCATGAATGAGATCGAATCTTTATTTTACTAAGTGATAATGACTGTTAAACATTCTTCGAATAAACCCTAATCAGTCATATAGTTAGACTGTCACACGACTCCAGTTTGTCTTATAATATGTAAGATTGCCTTTTTAGATTTCAGTTACTCCTTCCTATTAGATGGTTCTATGGCTCTCTTATTTCATTTACAGTGTGGTGGTGGTCTTATAAAACGAATCAAAAACATGGCTGCTTTGTATATCTTGGAAAAAACAGATTGAGAAATTTTATTTATCAAAATCTGACATTCATAGCTATTTTTTTTTTATTTTATCATCGCCTCTATGGTCTAGCGGTTCAGGTGTTGGACTTGACTGCGTGAGGTCCTGGGTTCGAATCCCGGGTCGGGCAACAAAAATAAAATTTGCGTTTTCCAATTTTCTAATAAAATGTTGCTCGGGATTGGATATGTGCTCGGTTGACGATAGGCTTGCCACCTATCACATTGTGGAACTCAGTGTATTCGGCTAGTCGTAGGTGCCCTGATTTTACCTCTGCGGGGATATGGGCGTGAAGATACTCTATTTTATCATAATTCTGTAGTCTTTATTTTCTATACTAGTGGCACTATATGATGATCGAAGTCACATTACAAAAGTAAAGTGAATGCCAATGTATTGTATAAAACATCACAACATACAAATTGATTTTTTATTTATTTGTATTTTTAACTATTTTACAAGTGATAATTCATTGAAAAGTTGGAATGTAACGAAATTATAAATGTTCACTTACGAATTGCAAACGACAGACCGGCTATCAAAGCATGCAGATGGTATAATAATCAAATTGCATCCAAAAGACGAAATATGACTCGTATAGTTAGTGTAAAAAAACACTGTATAAGTAACACAAAATATTTATGTCAAACAGACCTTTGTAAGTTTCTAGTAATGCATTTCATAAATCAAAAAATAAAACACCAGATCGGAACGTGGCCTTTTTTTGAAAATATGGCAATTTAAACTCAGAGCTGAATTGTGTATCTTTATGTAATTGGTTTACAAATGTAACAATGTTACTAACTAGAACATTTCACATGATAATAATTGGCGTGTTGAGGCATCTAAGTAACCTTTTTTACTCTATAACGCCAAAATTAAGGGAAATTACTAACAAAACTTGCATGTGATGCCACAGCTCGGCTACGCTGTAACTGCGGTAGCTGCTGCTACGACAAGGGAGTTGTGTACAAGCGTTTTCGGTCATTACGCGGCGCCGCCGCGCTGGGGCCATTACCGAAACTCCGGCCTGTTGTTTTAAAACACAATGTTTTCTTATTTACATGACAAATATGATTTAAACTTTTGTTATCGCCTCGGTGGTCTAACTTTTCAGTTGTTGGACTTGACTGCCTCAGGTCCCGGGTTCGAATCCCGGGTCGGGCAACACAAAGAAAATTGGATTTTTCCAATTTTCTAATAAAAAAAAGCGCTGCTCGGGATTGGAAATGTGCCCGGTTGGCGATAGGCTTGCCACCTATCACATTGTGGGACTTAGTGTCTTTGGCTAGTCGTGGGTGTCCCGTTCGTGCCACCGCCTACCTCTTCGGGGATATGGGCGTGAAGATACTAATATGAACTTTTTTCCCACTATTTCTCCACTTGTGGCGGCGAGCTGTGCAGCAACTTCCTGAGTAGGGATCTACCGTTTTACTTATTCCTGCCGCCATAATGACTCGGTCATGTTCCGGTCCTGAGGGTAGGGTAGCCAGTAGACTTGCACAATGACATCTATGGTGTCTATAGACCACGGTTGTCTCTTACCATTAGAAGACCTAAGTGCTTGTTAATGCTATCACAAAAAAACGACGGGTAACGCTTCGGGAGTGCCGGCAGAAATGAAAACTTGAATATTAACGTTGTGAATTTTTGTACTATCATTTATATGGTAAAATAAAATATTCATTTATTGCGCTATCGTACACAAACATGACAACACAAACATTCGCGCAAGCGTCCTGCGCCGTCTCACGAATTTTTGTCTTACGAAATTTCAAGTCACGTGTCCAAACGCGAGTTTAAAAGTTTTTACCCATTTCAAAAAAGTGCACAACGCCGCTAAAGAAGTTTTCACTTCAAAAATGTGCATTCTGTAATAAATTTAAATAATTATTTTTAAGTTAAAGTCCGATTTGTTACAACTCTGAACTCGAATAGTGTAGGACTGATTTTAAACACTTTTTTTTTTAAAAGGGTTTATGAAAAGGGTTATGAATGTGAAGGAAGCAAGACAGGTTTGTCAGGATCGTGAGGTCTGGCACTCGATACTCTCTGCCAACCCGGTAAGGGACTTGGCGTGAAGATATGTGTGTGTGTGTGTTTGTGTGTGTGTTGTTTTTTTGAATTCATTTAAGCTCTAAACAGCACAATTATTAAAATTTTGAAAATTTAATAATTTGAAGATAAAGCTAGTAACCATTTTTGGCCGACACAAAAAACGAGCTTATCAATTCGAACATATTTTTTATGGATTAGGCAAACTAGGAGGTGGTTCGTCTGATGGAAAGTGACCGCCAACCCCATTAACAGCTGTAATGCTTGGGGTTTCACAATTGCATTGCCGGCTTTTTCCTTGAAGGTCCCCAAATTGGAAAGGGACAATTGTCTTCACACCCATATCCCCGAAGAGGTAGGCAGAGGCACAACCAGGGCACCAATGACTAGCCGAAGATACTAAGTCCTACAATGTGATAGATAGCAAGCCTACCCGGCACATATCGGCAACGTCGGCTTTATTAAAAATTGAAAATAATCATTTCCTAATTTTTTTATGCCTGACCCGGGGATCGAACCCGGGACCTCAAGATGTTAAGTCTGACGCCGGACCGCTAGACCACAGAGGTTATATTAAAAAGAAATCAATTTGATGAATATAGGAATATAACTAATTTACGGCCAATCTAATGGATTTCAAGCAATCTAGATAGCTGCGTATCCGGCGGCCTATCCCATACCTAATTGCCATATTTATCCTGTCCACAGATATGTTATTGGCAAGCGATAACATAAAAATGGATCAAAATATCAATCTTGGACAGCACGTTTTGGATTAGGATTGATTATTAATATTGGCCGTTAAGCGTATCTAATTATCGGTAACTAAACAATTGAATACCAATCGGCTTGATTCTTTGACGTTACATAGAGCTGTTAGGTCACTCGGTTTTTTCGACCGTATTTATCATTGGGGATTACTTTGAAGAGTTTATTGGTTTGATTCCTGCCGCTGAGTTTCACCTTCGAACACCCCGTCAGAGTTTATGCTGTCATGTCTATCACCTTGTTGCCCAGTCTACAATCTTGGGATTCCGATATTTCTGATCCTGCACAATGCCTTTGCAAAACCATTTACCAGGGGTGGTATTTCCAAACGAATACGAACGAATGCTCCTAGTGTTGTGGATGTCCGTGGGCGGCGGTGGTCACTTTCCATCAGTTGACGCACTTGTTTGTTTGTCTCCTCTTAAAAAGATATTATATACATTCTTATATAAAATGTTGTCTTTGTAATTATGCTAATTAACCCTAGAGTATATAACTTTTTACTACTTTATTCTAATCATGCTCCGCTGGTTCAGTCATGTGGAAAGAATGACAGATGAAAGATTGACAAAGCAGATATACAATGCGAATGTGGATGGATGTAGGTACCCGGGGAGACCAAGGCTGACATTTCACGATAAGATCAATCAGATATTATCCGAGGGTGGTGTCAAGAGTCTCCGATACCGGCGTGTTTGTATGAAAAGGGTTATGAATGTGAAGGAAGCAAGACAGGTTTGGCAGGATCGTGAGGTCAGGCACCCGATACTCTCTGCCTACCCCGAAAGGGACTTACGTGAAGATATGTATGTATATGTATATATGTACGTATTCTAATGATCGATTGGGAGGCTACTTTTTGAAATTAAATAGTTGGTTTAGAAGTTTTTATTAAAATATGAAAAAGTATATGTTTTACATAATAGGCTAACTTCTGCTTTTTTCAATATTATAAGAAAAAATATCTTTTCTTAACCAACACAGTCTTAAATAGTGCAGTAAACTTAATACTTACGTAACTTTTTGTGGCAAAGCAGAGATATCAAAAGAGTAAAAAAATATATTTCTTTTTTTGATAAAAATCTTAAAACTAATAATTTTTCTAAAAGAACAATATCAGTATAATGAGATGACTTGAAAAAACTAATAGTAGTAATAGTAATAGCATCACAATTTTTATAGCAAATAATTTTATAATTAGCCTTTGTATTTTTTGTAACAAGAGAAGCAATTAGGTGATCGATGTCCAAACAAAATGGTTTGTTACATTTAGGCTATGTTTCACAATGTCTAAGTAAAGTTCTAAGTAGGCTACTTAAAAGTTAAGTACAAAGTAAAACATGTTTTTGCGTTTTACACTCATCAAGTAACACTAATCGTCACTTAAACTGCCCAGTAACTTATAGGTCGGACAGAGTAGCGATTAACTTATTTACTTGTCGAGTAACTTTAACTTTCAACACAATATGGTCAACACATGTGTTCAACACATTCTGTTCGGCTAGATATGACTAATGTTGCTATTGTTAATTTTAGATGTTTATTAGGGTAAAATGTTCTTTTGAAAATTATGGATATTTTTGATAACATTTAGATGTTTTTTTGTTTAGTTACCGAACCTTGAGGGCTGCAAATAGTTCGAAATCAAACCAATATTATTAAAGATGAACTCTAATTAAAGGTGAACAATTAAATTGCAAAATCAATGAAATATTTTTTTTGGTTTAAAATATAAAAAAATACCACAAATATTGATTAATCCCCACTGTGGTCTAGCGGTCTGGTGTCGGACTTGACTTTTTGAGGTCTCGGGTTCAATCCCCGGGTTGGGTAGCTAAAAAAATAGAGAATTTATATTTTCAATTTTCTAAAAACGTTATCTACGTTACTCGAGATTGGATATGTTCCTGGTTGGCGATAATTTTGCCACCTATTACATTGTGTGACTTTTTGGCTAGTCGTGAGTGCCCTGGTTGTACCTCTGCCTACCTATTCGGGGATATGGACGTGAAGATATTCAACATATTGGCTATTGAGAATTGGACACTTGCCAAAAGACAGATGACATTTACGTTTCGTCAAAAGTGCATTCTCATATTATGCAATCAATTTTATTTAGTTTGGTTGTCATAAACTAAAGTTGCTTAACAATCACTGTTTTATTTGTAATGTTTCTTTATGTTTTATAAAATGTATATTTTTTTACAAAAAACTTAATAAAAAATATATAATGCAATAAAAATATTAGACAAAAACAGTGGCTAATTTTACAAAACTGTGCTTTAGAACCCAAATATTAATTATTGTTGCCACTTGTCAGCCTCTTAAGTGTTAAGTAACTACTCGAAACATAAAAATACTGTGAAGACGGTTCTGAAACGCGTTGTAAGTTACTGAAAGGATTTAACCGTTCAGTAATTTACTGAACAAGTAACTACTGATTGCTTTACTGATACATTGTGAAACATAGCCTTAGTATAGTAACATACAATCATGCGTCTTTTTGCAGGTCATGAGTTACACATGCTTCTTTGTCCTTTTTTATGACATTTCGACTTCTAAATAGTTTTCCATTTAGAAGTCGAACACTACCATTCGGATTTTCCATTTCTACCAGAGTCTTCTTCCACCAACTATTTCTCTATTTGTTTATCATTTGGATTCATCTATTAACAAAAATATACATTTTTATAAATATAATTAGCACTAATCAAGTCAAAAACACTAATAATCGTAAAGAAGTCTATAAAAGAACTAAATTTATATATTATACTAATTACCTTTAATACTAAGGATCGCTTCCCATTCGATCTAATGCTCCATAACTCTTAGAAGACGAGAACCTGCAAGACGCGTGACCACTATCCATCGCGTCGCGGTATGTACAAAGTTGAGAGGAGCGCGCAAGTCACAGCGGTCGGACGATTTGAAATTATTACAAAAAAAATATGAAAGTGAGGCCTCCAGGACGATGATTAGTAGTCTAGGGTTAATTTAACTAGTCCTTTTTTTACAAAGTAAGCTGTTAAGTTCGTTTCGTGTTTTATATCAAAGATGTATTTATGTTGTCTTTGGATTTATTAACCCCTGATAAAAAGGGGTTGTTTAATTACCGTCTTGGTATGTCAGTTTATTTTGACTTTCGATGTGGGTATTTCCATCTAAAAGCTGTTATGATACAGATGGCGAAGAAAGCTTTGAAATGAAATGTAGGTTTGCTGAGGGTTATTAAAATATTTTAATTTCAGTGTTATAATATTTTTGATAGGAGGAAATTGGTTTGTTAGATGGTTGTATATGAATTTGATTAAAATTAGTTAAATTATCTTTGATTTAGGCGACATTTTATTTCATTTATTTATTTAAAATTTAACACAAAAACTTAGTTTTATAAATAAATAAATACGAACTAAAAACTGAAGTGTTGTTGATAAAATGGGAAAGGTCACGCTCCTCTTAGGTTGGCTCTTGGTTAGGTCATATGAAAAGAATGGCAAATGAAAGATTGTCAAAGTAGATATGCAATGCGAGTTGGATGGATGTAGGTAGACCTAGGTTGATATTCCACGATTGATCGGGTATTATCCGAGGGTGTAAAAGCGGCATATTTCTTT
>NJDC01005931.1:24169-45187 GCA_002245475.1 Calephelis virginiensis | reverse complement strand
AAAGCGGCGCCTTTACACCACACGATTTACGGGAGTTCTGCATCATAAACCCAAGCCACGGACGAGCATAAACACTGGGGAACGTCAGCTCGTTTCGTCACTGGAACCAACGGGCTTATGACATACTACTTGTGAAAAATTATTTCTCAAGTATTTAAAAACGTATCTACACGCTCATATCCTCGGAGATTTAGGTAGCGGAACAGACACCCACGACTAGTAAAAGACACTAAGTCACTGTGATAGTTGGCAAGCCTATCGATATTAAAAGAGCACATTTTCTTTTTATTTCCCAACCCGGGATTCAAACACCGGATCGCTAAATCACATTACACATTATCACATTATATACTTCATCATCAGCCGGAGGACGTCCACCAGACGCTTGTTTTTAGCGACTCCCCGCGACTTTGACCAGATCAGTCCACCGGGTGGAAGGTGTATATATATAGTATATATACAATACGTCCTCCCGGTGCGGGGCCGCCACTTGAAAACCTTATGTTATGGGTATTAGTGAATGGTACGAATACATAGATATCAGAATACATTTAATAAACACTCAGACCCGGATAATGCAGACATTTAAATACTCATCACACAAATGCCTGACCCCGTCGGTAATCGAGCCCGAGCCTCGCAATTGGTCGGTGTGGTTAAGTGTACCCTAGCCACTGAACCAACAAGGCTTTTTAGTTATCAAATTCCAAGACCAAACTACAGTAAAAATGTCCCGCGTTAAACCATGAAACAGCCTGATCCTCTTCGTTATGAAACGATAATTTCAAACTTTATTTTTTTTAAATTTTACTATACTTTTTTTTAAATAAGTGTTAGATAATAAGGTGCAGTAAAACTGCAAAAACTGACTCCAACTATCTCATACCACATGACGATTTGATTTCTTTTTCGAAAAATAATAAATGGTTCCGAAATGGTCCCACATAAACATAGTTGCTTTTGAGTTACACTTAATGATACATACATTTTTCACTTATCTTGGGAACTGATAATTTCGACGACCAGTAAAGTTTACTCTTGAATATCGATGTCATGGGAATTGGAAATTGGAATCGCATATATCACTTTAAGTACTTTTAAATACAGTACTAGCGGATTATTAACATTTAATTACAAGTAAATTCAACAATTCCGATAAAATAATGTTTACAGTTATACAAGTCCAGAGTATTTTGTTCAAAAGTACCTAAATGAGATACTCGATTCCAATTCCCAATATTTCATGAATCGATCTTCAAGAGTAACCCTACTGATGTATGATTAATGATGCTTTAATTTTCACTACATAGATAGGTATAGGTAACTCATAAACCAATAAATGGATCATGATAAAATTAATATGGGACCACCTCGAAATCTTGACCTATCTACCTAAAAAGAACCATCTAAATTTATTACGCGATTACTCTATCGTACAAAGAACATACATACAACAACATACAAAAAAACATACAGTCGAATTAAGAACCTCCACCTTTTTCGAAATCGGTTAAAATATGCAGTAATATGTTTAAAATAATAAAAGTAAATTTTTCTAAAGAGAAAATATATTTTCATTATTCCTCAGCAACCACTTTAAATGAATAAAAAAATTTAAAAAATACATACCTATGCATGTATGTAAGTGTATCCCATTTCAATTTTAAATTATCTTTATTAATTTATTAATTTTATTATTAATTTATTAATTATTTAATTATTGTGTGTACTATAATTGAAAGTTGGGTAAAAGCATAAATACGGTGGAACATGTTCCGATAGACAATATCAGATAATGTAATTAATACCTAAGATCTACATTTGAATAAAAAAAAAACCACCAAGTTGATTCAATTTCACTATACAACTATTTTATAGGCTTAAACAAAAGGAACAGCTTCATCGAACATAATTTAGTCCTCAACTTAATTACATTAATATCTGCAAAAATTAAAAACATGTTATTGAAAATAGTAAAAACATTTCATTTTATCATTAACTATTGCAAATAAATAATATTCCAATAAAAATACAAATAAATGTTATTGGGATTGTATAAATCAGCAATGTCAGTAAAATATGTTGAAACAGGAAGCTACGAGTATATTATTGACGTAAAAATGTAATATTGAAATAACGGTTATACAAAATATATTTGCAATGTAAACTGTATACCTAGTCTACAAGTATATTTCTTTTCCCGGCTTCCCGGGTTCAGGTTGGAAACGCACTATTACCATCTTTGGTCTCTAGGCGGCGTGAATTTTCTTTTGTCTTCCAGAATCATAATAAATCTTATTAATAAACATAGACTAAAGAACTCCAAGGTTTAACTTGATATTGTAATGTCAAGAAAAGGTCAAAAGGTCAAAGGCCAAGTCAAGAAAAGGATTTTAATGTAAAGGTCACTCTGACTCTGGTCAGAGTAACCTTCTTGAGAGTATTTTAGTATGTAACTTATTAATAAGACGGTAGGAATGTGTTAACAATGAGATGATTTTTACGATTTACCAATAAAGAGGTTCAAAGGTAAACTTGGAAACTCAGTCAGACAGGTGACTGTGCCTATGGTGCACAAAACTATGGTTCTCCTGGCGAAGCTTTGATGCGAACAGCAGTGCAACAATTAAATTGAAATTCATTAAAGTACATTTATAAATATCTCCATGTCAATTGTCAAGTCTCTTATGAGGCAGGCAGATAGTGTTGAGTGCCAAACGTTACAGTCCTTGCAGACCTGCATGGCTACTTCCACATTCATTAACCTTTTCACACATACACGCCGGTTTCTGACTCTCGACAACACCTTCAGAATACTCCTGAGCGATTTGATCGTGGAATGTCTACAATCTCTGCTAAAAGCAGTATCAAATTTAACTCTGGTTCACAGTTAATAATCTTCTTTTAAATGGTAATAAAACGAAATAGATTCTATACTTCTTATCATCGGTGCTTGGTGGAATTCCATTCTTGATGCAATTTATTTAGAAACACTTGTACTTTCCACAACATATTTTATTATTTTTTATTTTTATGGTTGGGCCAACCGGTTTCGCTATACAAGCATCATCAGTTTGTTATATAGCCCTGATGATGCTTGTATAGCGAAACCGGTTGGCTAAACCATAAAAATAAAACATAATAAAATATATTGTGGAAAGTACATGTGTTTCTAAATAAATAGCATCAATAAAACGAAGTGTAATAATTTTTTAAATAACTAATGTTAGCTTAGTAGACTGAACTTCCACGTAACTACAGCTACAAAAAAATTGTAGGGTTGTACATCTAAATTAATATAGATCTTCGTAGGTAATAACTCGTTCACGTATAGGTATAAAAAGTTGGTTAAAAAAAGAGTACACTCTCGAAGAGCTTTCTAACCAACTTCGTTTTTAAAAAATATATCATAACAAAGTAAAAGGAACAAGCAAACTAAAAAGCATATTTTCTCATTCGTATGCATAAGAAGCACAGTCTATATTGCAGTTTTGTTGGGGGCGAAAGCTGTACAATAAATAAATAAAATAAATAAATAAAGAACGTGATTCTACAGAGACTCGTGAAGCAAGGATAATATTTAGCGAAGACGTGACGTCTACTGTAACTTGTCGCCGCGGGCCAAGGGAACTTTTACACCCGACGATCTCGCGAACTACTGCCGACCTCCATCACGGAATATTTTAACTATAAATAAATATTTATTGAAGCACCCTATGAAAAAATAGTTTAATAATACTCTACTACAAATCATAATATTAATACAAGAAGCAAAAACGTTGGACCCCTTTTTACGATAATTGCGCTGACGGAGGAGTATGAAATTTCGCACACTTATAGTTTATGTGTAGGAGAAGTGCAGAACGTTAATATTTTTAATGATAATGTTAATAAAGTGCATTAATTAAAAAAATAAAACATTACACATACTACCACGCATTTGACACACACAAACAAATATATTGATGATAACGATTAAAGATCACAGATGGCGTACAAACTATAATCATACAGTTTGGAACCAAAGTAGCTGGTCTTGAGAAATGAAGATGGCGTTCTTATCAACAAGATATTAAAAGTTATTATGGTTGAATTTCGACCAATGGGCAACCACTAGTATTAATTAATGGGGCAAGAATATTTTTAAAATTTTGCTGCGACTGGCCATTTTTAACCGTTTTTAAAAAGGAAGGCTTTATCGATTCCACTGTATGTCTGTTACGAATTTTTTCAACCAATAACGAATTGATGTTGAGGGTACTTTTTAGAAAGGAAAGAAAAGAATGACTGTCAGGTGGTACCATAATAAATTTATATTTCAAAACGAATTTCATCAAACTTATGGTTATCTTCCAAAGATTGACATAGCAATACAGATATACAATGCAAACACGATTTTGGATGGAAGTAGGTACCCTGGGAGACCTAAGTTGACATTCCACGATCAAACCGCTCAGGTGTTTTCCGAAGGTGGTGTGAAGAGTCCCCGAAAACGGCGTGTTTGTATGAAAAGGATAATGAATGTAGAGGAAACAAGGCAGGTTTGTGAGGACCGCGAGGCACTCGATACTCTCTGCCTACCCCGTAAGGAAGTTGGCTTGAAGATATGTAAGTATCCTCCAGAAAAATAATTATTAAAGAGAAACGTGGTAATAAAATAATTGGATTCGGTATTTTTCAGTTTCACTGCGCTTGAAATACTACTTACATAGTAAAAGGTGAAAGTAACTGTTTTTTATTTATAAAAATATCGATATTTGGTTACTTATTAATTTTATTTAGTTATTTAAACTATCTTCACGCTGATATCCCTAAAGAGTTCGGCAGACAAACAATCAGGGCACCTACGACTAGCCGAACACACTAAGTCCCACAATGTGATAGGTGGCAAACCCATAGCCAATAGGGCACACATCAATCCCGAGCATTTTTTTTTTGTCAGAAAATTGGAAAAACCACATTTTGTTTCTCTTGCCCGATCCGGGAATCAAACCCGGGACCTCATGAAGTCAAGTCCAAAACCTAGACCGCTAGACCACAGCAGCGATAATTCATTTATTTAGAAACACCAATTAATCTAACCTCAAAGGAAACAAATAAAATGTTTGTATTAAGAGTATTAAGAAACAATAACATAGAAACACACAAGTATTGAAATATATTTAATAAATACCCAGATTCGAATACACAGACATTTACGCTTATTGTACAAATAGAATCTATACTTGTTATCGTCGGCACTTGGTGGAAATCCATTGTATACACACTTTGTTATAGTTATTACTTTTATTTATCCACAATACACTTTATTTAATACTTTTCGTTACTTTATAGCCAACTGGTTTCGGTTTTTACAGCATCATCAGGGCTTTGAAACTAAAGATAAAAAGACATATGTATAGACATGACGGATCTAGCAGGCGTGTACGCTAATTACTCGCCCAAATTGGTAGCATGTAAAAAGGTACATTTACTTTCTGCGTGGGGAAAACCGCAGGCAATGACTATTTTTAACCCCGTCATAAATAAACGGGTGTTATAAGTTTGACGTGTCTGTCTGTCCGTGGCATCATAACTCCCGAACGGATGCAGTAATTTCAATTTAGTTTTTTTTGTATTAAAGGTAACTTATGTGCGAGTGTTCTTAGTCATGTTTTATGAAAATCGGTTGAGCTGTTTGAAAGTTGTGAAGGTGAAAGTGTGGAGACAAACTGTTTTTATTTCTTTTTAAAGGGAAATTAAGTTCTTAATTTCCCTTTAAAAAGAAATAAAAAATTTCTTTTTAAAGGGAAATTAAGTTCTTATATCGGGGATTTTTTTATTTTTTTTTTGTGATATTGGAAGGCGAACAAGCAGACGGATTTCCTAATGGTAAGAAATTCACGCCGCCTAGAGACACCAAAGATGGTAATGTTGCGCCGCCAACCTGAGGCCGGGATGTTAGGCCTCGAGCAAAAGTAAGTTTACCGGCTCCATTACCCTCCGAATTTTAATTTAATAGCTATATAACAATGGTAGACATAAGGTTTCTGTGATTGATGTGATTTGTTTATCCCCAGTACTGCACTGTGCGTAGCCGCAACGTATTATGTCCTCCAGTGACGAATGGAAATGATTCAATAACAGTCATAAATCAGGTGAACCGCCTACGTTATTATGGCCGTCCATCAATTTTGGTGTGGGATGCTTCATGCACATCCTATATATGTTATTTTGTAGCATACATATTGATGTGGGAGCTAAAATTTACAGTTTGCAAAAAAGGTCATTAAAACGTAATGGCCGGTCGTTTTTCAAAATAAGAAGAAACTGGCCATGTACGATTTATTGCCTTTGTGGTCTAGCGGTCCGGCGTTGGACTTGACTTCTTGAGGTCCCGCGTTTGATCCCCGGGTGCAACAAAAAATATTGAATGTATGTTTTTTCAGTTTTCTATTAAAATTAACATTGCCTGGGATATGATATGTGCCCGGTTGGCGATAGGCTTGCCACCTATCACATTGTGGGACTTAGTGTTTTCTGCTAGTCGTAGGTGCCCTGGTTGTGCCTTTGCCTACCTTTTCAAGGATATGGGTGTGGAGATACTTACTTACTTACTAACTCTGGCCATGTGCCATTCGTAATCGCTTATTAAGGATAACGTAGTAGCTAAAATAGGTTAGGGATATAACATAATGAAATATTTGACTGGATACCGCAAAATGTTTGATATTAATCAGCAAAAAAATGTTTTTTAAGTGAAGTATATCTTTTATCAGCACCAAACTATCTGTGGTGTCTATAGGCCATAGTTATTTTGCCTTAAAAAAGTTAGCGATGTTAATAACAAAAAAAACTGTGGATGTGGGAGATTCATTTACGGTGCTCATACTTTAAAAACTTTTTTATCAACAATATCATAAATATTGGAAGGCAAACAAGCAAACGGAATTCCTGATGATAAGAAATTTACGCCACCTAGATACACCAAAGGTGGTAATGGTGTGTTGCCAACCTGAGGCCGGGATGTTAGGCCTGGAGCAAAAGTAAGTTTACCGGCTACCTTACCCTCCAAACCGGAACACATCATGACGTTATGTCAGCAGGAATAAGTAAGGCGGTGAAACCAATCCGGGTGAGTCGCTGCAAAACTCTACCTCCTCGTCATATGTCACGGTGTTAGTGTCGGTAAGCCTATGCTCGCCTTTTACGAGCTACCTGACAGGAAAGCTGATGGTCTATTCTTCAAAGGAGCCCGGACTAACACGGGGAACTGATTATTTCCGATAATTGGTGGTTGTTTTTAGTACACGATGCCTTCCATTTTATTTTCACAGCTTAATTTTTTTTGGGTTTGCTGGAAGATATTTCTTTAGTTAGAGATAAGCTTGCCTTTTGTGCATTTTTAACTTCTCGTGTATTTTGTGTATTTTAGTTTTTATGTGCAATAAAGTGTTAAATAAATAAATGAATAAATAAATAATTTGATCGTTTTCGTGACGGCAAATAAAAAAAAATTTTCATTGAAACTTAAAGGCTTGTCCGTCATAGGTACGAAGATCCCGCTCACAATTCTCAAGGACACCAATTATTTACACCTGTAATTAGTCTTTTTAGCTAGTTAGTGTGCCGCTTTCCTGCATTAGTTTAAGGGTAGCGCCATACAACAACTAAATCATACGTATAGTACTACTATTTAAATTATACGCTTCAGCTTTACACTTTTACTCTTTTTAAACTGGCTGACTTAATTTAAATTTAAGCGAAATGATTAATTATGTAATAACAACTCTACATGGATATCTTTAAAATACATTCGGATTTCCGAAGCTTGACGAAAATAGCCGAAACGCATAGATAACTTAAACAACACTACTATACTTGTTAGCAAATTTTTTTTAGCTAACAAGTGTATCGAGTAAGAAAACTGTGCTACGATAATCTTGCTGATAAGTGATAACCGCAGCTTACAGCCACCATTTGTTATAGGTGCGTTTTTATGGCTGTTGTATAAGACCTACACTACAATTTATATCGGAACATGACAATTCTGGGCACTTATTTTTTCGTGGCAAGAATAGTTTGCCTATAGAAATAGTTATTTTAATAATTTTACTGACAAATGATATTGCTAAATTATATACAAATCCTTCTTCCTTATATTAATTATTAATGCGAAAGTTTGTATATTTGTTTGTTACTCTGGCAAAAGTGCTAAACCGATATTAATGAAATTTAGCAGACACATAGAGGATAACTTGAATTAACACATAGGAGGATAGTCTGTATCCCGAAAACAAAAAGTTCCTGTGGGATCATTAACCAAGCGGGCAACGCCGTGGGCAACTTCGCGGGCAACGCCGCTGGTAACGCCGCGGGCAATAGCTAGTTTTCATTGTCTAACTACTAGCTGACATGATAGGACTCCACTGCCTTAACGTTTCCTGCAGCAACAATGGCAGTGTTATGTTTTGCGCCAGAGGGTGTGGTACCGGTAAACTTGCACACTGATAAAATCTATGGTCTCACTTATTTCTTACCAACATGATTGCCCTGTCCGTATTTGCTGTATTATCATAAACAAAAAAATCACTTTACTGACAACTGTCGTGTCTACAAGTTTTCAAAGAAACAGCCTAAAAAGAGTAAAAAAAGTAGTCTTCATTTGAATTTGCTTATTTGAAATAATTTCCTTAGTTGGCCAAAAATTTATTTGGGTCCAAATTAATACAAGCCTTCACAAAGTAAATACAAATCATAAATTTTTAAATATATATTTATTGTTGCGCAATAATGTATTCAATTACTTATTTTAACAATAATTAATAACATTCATAATGACGATAATGTATCCTAAGTTTTGCGTTAAATTCTTCGCTTTTTCTACAGTGGAATACAGACTTAAAATTCTTATTATGACGTGGTGTTTAATGTTCCAATTACGTAAAATAGTTGCTTACATCTTTCGCTTAGCATAACTTATTTCAAAGATAAACAAAACTTTGATTTTTTTTATGATATTGGAAGGCAAACAAGCAGACGGATTTCCTGATGGTAAGAAATTCCCGCCGCCTAGAGACACCAAAGGTAGTAATGGTGCGTTGCCAACCTGATGCCGAGATAGCGAAGGCCTAACCTTGAGCAAAAGTAAGTTTACCGGCTACCTTACCCTCTGAACCGGAACACGTCATGACGTTATGGCGGCAGGAATAGGTAATTCGCTGCGAAACTCTACCACCTAGTCAGATGTTAGTGACGGTAAGGCTTTGCTCACCTTTTACGAGCTGCCTGGCAGGAAGGCAGATGGTCTATTTTTCAAAGGAGCCCGGACCAACACGGGGGGCGGAGTGATTAATTAGCCAACGTATTATTGTTTCAATATTACGATAAATGTGGCTCAACCCTAATGGTGTACAGTTCACTTTAAATGAATATGTATGTAGAACAAAGCTAATTCTCCTCCGGTACGCGTTGTACTTATGTCGTTGAGGCTTTTAATAGGTTAATTACAATACACTCCTGGCAACACTTGTAGTGACAACTGCAACTTTTTATGTCTTTAACATGTTTTGCTAATAAATAACTTGACATTGGCAAAGTAAGTCGTGAAAAGCGATCGAAAGCCATATTTATAAAAGAAGAAGAAGAAGAACATGTTTTGCTATTCATGTTACTGTAGAAGACTGTAGTAAATCCTAGTATTTATTAGCTAATGTTGATTAAAATCCTTAAGATTTATAATCTGTGTTTTATAATATACCAGCGGCCCGCCCCAGCTTCGCATGGTTTTGAAATATACATATAAACCTCTTCAATAACTTTATCATTAAAAAAAAACTGCATCAAAAAGATTTAAGCATGGGACATAGGGGCCTAGGGACAGAGGAAGCGACCTTGTTTTGTACTATGTAGTAAAGCGCAATAGAGATTCGAAAACCTACACAAAAATTGAGTATTTAAGTCAGTAAATATCAGATACAGACTTGGTGGCAATAAGACCGCATCAGAAATTCACTCTTTCAAATTCAAAAAGACTTTTTTTGTGTGATATTGGAAGGCAAACAAGCAGACGGATTTCCTGATGTTAAGAAATCCACGCCACCTAGAGACATCAAAGGTGGTAATGGTGCGTTGCCAACCTGAGGCCGGGATGTTAGGCCTCGAGCAAAAGTAAGTTTACCGGTTACCTTACCCTCCGAACCGGAACACGTCATGACGTTATGGCGGCAGGAATAGGTAAGGCGGTGTTACCAATCCGGGCGAGTCGCTGCTAAACTCTACCACCTAGTAAAGTACCACCTAGTAGTAGTTGTTTTTTTTTTAAATGGTTTATAATTGACAGTAAAATCATACATATAAACAAAACAAATAAATAGGAGTCGAACTCAAGATCTCATACTTTCCAAGACGATAGAAAAAGACATAGCGTTTAGAAAACTAAGAGTTTTTAAATTACTTGGGACTATTTAGGCAAAAAAAGATACGCTCAACAGAGCATGTTATTTATACAGGGTTACTTTGAAAGGACCAGTCAAATTTCGATATAAGGGGTTAAGGGGCCATGTATGCTAAAATACGTCAGCAATATACTGTTTTTTTTCATACAAAGCAATAATGGATCTTGGCGATAAAAATACACAAGATTAACATTAATATGCTTTATAAGACTAGTGTTTCCAAAACACGATTCATTTCACTTTGCTTGATAGAAAAAAATCAAAAATTAACCCTTTTTTGAAAGCAAAACCTATCTGTCTACTTCAATTATGAAAATATCGACACCAGATTTAACATGAACATAGATAAGTATTATACCTAAAAGATAACTGTTTCAGTTTTTATATTTTTTTTTCAAATTACTTTTATAGTGTCAAAAATAGTGATTTGGCGCTTAAGACATTTAGAGCGCAATATTTCATAGTAATCATGGAACGGGGGAGTGCGCTGATTGACTCTTCTGACTGAGTAAGTATGAGGCCTTAAGGGCTAAAATAGGAATTCCTTTTTAAATATTGTTGTCAAATTACAATATGTACTTTTATAAATATTCATTTAAAACAGCCCGCAAAAATGCTTCACTTGTTGTCACGCTATGTCGTACCTGCCGAGAGTCATGACGTCACCAGCCTGCAAATGCGACTACGGTTGACGAGAACCAGTTTCATGCTTCGTTTTCGTTATAACTATGCATCTTGTATTTTGCGCAGGATAAACATTATACATTGATTTTTTTCTTATATTTTTAATTACTTCATAGATTAAAATGTGCTGTCGATTCCGAAAGGTTTCTTAAAATTTGGCTGATACTTTAAATATCACCTGATTATATACACAAATATTTTAAGTAAAATATCACCTTTCGTTCTAAAGTCGCTCAAAAAAAGAGCTTTTTCTATAATACAAATTGCAAAATATAAGTTTCAGCCGCTTGCACTTATTTTAGGATGACTAAAACCCGAAAAATATTCTCTTTTTACACAATCCTTTTAATTGTCTAATGTTGCTAAATCCTAAGATTTACTTGTAAACTACAAGATTACTAAAGCATAAGATATAAGGACAAAAGAGGGCGAAAAGTAATATTGTTACACACACCGCCTCTATGGTCTAGTGGTCCGATATTAGGGTTTACTACATGAGTTCCCAGGTTTGGTCAGGATTCCCAGGTCTGGTAACTATACATACACATTACAATACCAGTCAAAATGCACCAATGTACTTTTACCAATAACATAAACTTATTTACTAAATTCATGTTAAGTGCCTTGGTTGTGCCTCTGCCTAGCTCTTCGTTGATATGGTCGTGAAGATACTAAATTCATATTAAGTTCAAGCTTAGTAAGTCTGCCTGGTGTTGGTGAAAAAGTGAGTTTGCAAATTTGTATTGAGTACCTTCAGATAATATTTTAATCTTGTATAATCCTTGGATCAATACAGCCTGTTAGTAAAGGGCATAAATTGATTTATTAGTTGAGCCACAGGTTTAATTTAACTTGGGAGCCGGAGGGAGAGGCTCCTTATTCAGAACCAAGCGGTGACCTTCATCACTTACCTACGGAAGTTCGTTGCTGTCACATGATTTGAGCTTCAATATATTTTCTATGCAATACGATAGCAGCTAACAAGCGCACAGCTCTCCTGATGATAAAAGACTGCTATGGCCTATAGAGATCACAGATATAATAGGTGCTTTGCTATCCTGAAACTGGGGTGTTATGTCAGTTGTGAAAGTATAACGACTACCTAAGGTAAAGCGTAAATTCTCACCTTCACAGGTTGCTGCAAAATCTTTAACCATCTATGGTCAGTCTGTAAACCGTGGAAAATGGCTTATAGTATATAAAACATGATACAAATATGGTTATAGGTAATGATATTTACATTTTTGAAACTTTTCTGGAGTAGTTTCCCTTTTTACATTTAAATGAATTGATTTAACAGAAACTACTGTTTGATGAAAATATTTTTTCTTCACAAGCAATGAGGGTTTACAGATCATAAATAGATGTGGAAACTATGTATAAGTACATTAGTACAGTATGTATAAATTTAAATTTGGAATTGCTAACCAAAGAGGAGAAATTTGTAATTGAAGTGGCCAGTTACCTATAAAATACGAATTTTGTAAAGACCTAATAATATTATTATTAGTAAAGTTTGTTGCTGCGAAAACTTTTCAAAATTATAAAACATTTGGGCTAATCTTCGTTATTCAGTCGCGCCATAACACATGAGCTGATTATGATAGAATTTTCGCAAAACACGTAAATGCTAATGACAAAATCGGAAATTGTAACTAAAAGTCATCTTGATCACATCAGTATGCAAATAAAGTAGGTTCATTTGTTCCAATCTATGATACTTTTTAGTTTAAATGGCTAATATGTTGCTAACTACGAGGCTTTTACAACTTATAATTGATATGTACCATAAATGATACCACAGACGGACCTATACGGGCACGGTAAACTTCAAGCATCCCTCTTTTTCCATCGGGAAATAAAAAATAATAAAATGGGAAGTGAAACTTTGTTGACGTCTCTGTGGCAAATACTTTTGGTATTGAACCAGGTTTCATGAGGTTCGAAGTTTGATTTCCGGCATGTACAACTCAAAAGTGTTGTTGTGTACCCGGAATTGGATAAGTTCCGACTGGCGTTAGGTTTGTAGTCTACCACATTGTGGACTTCAGAGATACGGGCGTGAAGATACATTTTTAGGTTGTGCAAATATTAATCCAACGATTATTAACGTATTGACTACGATATCATCCTCAGGCAGATGATAGTAACATTTAATTTTTTAATTAAACCAGTATCTACTCTGCAAGTATTATCGGGAATACCGCGACGATTGTGTGGCGAAACAAATGCTCTGAGCAGAAGTTATGTGAACACCTGCGACCAGCTCCTCCTGACCTCCCTCCACTCTCCACTCCTTAACTATTATCTACACGTGTATTTGCGGGTGATACTTTATCTGATTTATTTAACCTTATTAAATACACCTGGATGTTGCTTCAGGAACCTCCCCTCAGGAATTTTATTTTACTAGATGATAAAGTTCTCCGACTACGTAACCAGAAGGTACCACTGTATTGTTTCGTTTACTAACAAAACTCTACCACCTAAAAACACTTTACAATATAAATCCAAATAAAATTATTTGATTTGCAAATTCCAGCCAAAAAATATGAGTGGTGTGGAGCTGAAAATATTTGAGGTCTTTTGCTTGTGGTAAATCCAATTCATTCATAGCGCACTGCCTTTCCTGTTTTGTCACGTTCTAATACGTATTAAATGTTTGGCGGGAAATTGCAAATTATTATTTTTTTCATAATTTTATTTGGATTTTGTGTGGATTTCCGCAAAGCAACGCCTTCTATCAATTACAAGACATACAAATTTTACTTGATATAAACGAAAATGCCCACTATCATATCTTATATCATGTTTTGGAACTTAGTATTGCTGGTTTGTTGTGGGTGCCCTTGTAATACTTCCTACCTTTTCGAGAATACTAACTTTTTACTTATATATTGTGTACTGTTTTTATCTACATTTGCTAATGTCCATGTTATGTTAATAATTATGTAATACCAGCCGACTCAGCGAACTTTGTATCGCTTGACATTAACAGCTACTAACAGTTTGTATGGAATAAAGCATTGTTTTTCCCATTTTCTCTATAATTTCCCGCTTTTTTCTTTACATAAACCTTCTGACAGCATTAAAAGAATTAGTATAATTGATTAATTTATTCAAGCGTGACCGGATGAACATGCAAAATGTTATTTTCAGTTTTATATTAATCAGATGTCCAAATAATTATTTGTTTATTGTCTTCATTTTATGTAAATTATTCCACTTTATGAGTTTATCTCTTATGTACAATACAATAGCATTGTGAAATCCTTTCATACAGGTGTAGTAACCTGTCTTATTACAGGTAATGCAGGAAGACATTTTTGAAGAATTCAATTTTTTTTAATAACCTAAACCCAAAGTAAACAAATTATATACTTGTGTTATGGATGTTAGTCAACGATGATATATGGAAATACTTAAAAAGACACCAGAATAAATTTAATAAACACCCAGACCCGGAAATGCCGACATCTAAATGTTCATCACACAAATGTCTGCCCCCGTCGGGAATTGAACCCGAGCCTCGCGGTTGGTCGATGTAGTTAGGTGTGTACGCTAGCCACTCGACCAACGAACCGGTCAATCACTCCATTAAGCTAGATCTCTATTTAATGTTCACTGCTGCAATTTGTGGTGACTGGAGGTGGGGATATTCTTACCTTTACACTGTTACTGCTCGCAAGTGCCGCGCCGAAGTGTTGCTTGTAGAATTTAGTCTCTTCACTCAATAAGTTTATTGTTCCAGCGTCAGGTTTGTTACGTACTGTTACTATAGGCGAAGAGTGTTTCTTAGAATAAAAAAGTCCGTCTTCTTTTTTGCCTTACTTCCTACTAATACTGTTAATCAGAAAATTTGTATGTTTATTATTTCTTTTAGGTATTCTGCTGAATTGATTTTCATGAAATTTGTAACATGCATTGGGTTAACACATAGGATTGTTTTTTTCTCGAATAAAGGTTCCTGTGGGACCATTAATCATACGGGCAACAGCTTGTTTTAAATAAAAATGGTTTAGTTCTGGCCACCCTAACATCCGGGTAGAGTGGTAAGCTTTAAAGAAGGTTTATAATCTAGCCTTTTGACACGCACCAATGACATTTTTGCTATACGCGATTTATCCTTAATTTCATTTGAAGACACAGTTGAAAGCTTATGTAAAAAATTTGTTAGTCTTAAGTATTCCTTATTTTTCAATGCATAGCCTAAAGTAATGGTTATCTTTGAATTTTGGTGTACAAGTAAACGTAATAATGCAGGCACCCGGCAAAGGATGTCGGAAATTCCAGTCCTAAAGGAGTGAATTGTGGATGAAAGTTTATATAATATCACGGAATTTTAGCAGGTTCTGATCTTATTATATATCAGATGTGAATAAACCTTTAATTTGCAAATTCCGCGGATTTCGTCAAATTCAAAACTCCTATTTGTGGAAAATAATTTTAAATACGGGACAATGTTTATTCACGGACATTTTAAAAGCTAAATTTCAACTAATTTTGTTTAGAATATTTTTTTTTATCTAAACTAGAATAAGAAGCTAAATAAAAGTTAAATTATGAAAGCCAAAATTCACAGAAAAAAAGGTTTTACGTCATTTTCATTTGTTTTTAAAAGTAAATATTTTACTTGAGGTTTGATTTTTTAAACACTATTTTTATTTTTTAAACCCAAAATTGTTTGTGCAGCGTACCTATTTCCGAAAAGCGGGATATTTAATGGCCCGCACATATCCTGAAGGGAATGTGTCGTTAGGGTCTCAAGAACGGTACTTTCCACTTACGAAGGTAATAGTGGCAACCCTACGTGTAACGGTTGTGGCGGGAAATCTTTCAAGTAACATTTATGACAAATCGGTGAACTTTCCCACTGCCCACTACCGCGACCAAAGTCCCTACCAAGAGCTGGCGATTTGTCAAGTTTTCTATACTCGCTACCATCTATGTAAATTGTTTTTATGAAAACTTTGAACAGCGCCTCTATTGGTAACTAAGAGAAACACATTCTTAGACCAAAAATGACATAGATTTCGACATGTAACTTACCGAAAGCAATCATTGCAACTCATGGTAAAGGGCTCAGAGCCTTGAGAGTTGACATATCGAAATCTTTAGCGATTTACTGCTAAATCTTTTGTTTTATTAGTTACCGACAGAGGCGCTGTTCAAAGTTTTAATACAACTAACTTACGGAAATGTTGCGCGTGTAGTAAACTTGACGAACCTAAAGCTCCTGGTAAGGGCACTAAGCCTTTACCGCAAGTTGCTGTAGGTTACAAACGGTAATTTACATATCGAAATCTATAGCGATTTGGCCTTAAAATTTAGTTCTCTTAGTTACCAGTAGAGGCGCTGTTCAAGGAATAGAGACCGAGCTCAGGAAACAATACTACCCTTGGCCAACCTTAGTTGATTCCATTTTTATATTCAATGTTACATGAGAGATACCCCGTCACATTCCGCGAAGTCATCATCTTTTATATATATAAATATATACATTTCGGCAAAAGAACACCTGATTCAATATAAAACAAATAATTTAAAATTAAAAAAAAACACGACACAAGAACTTAAACCTTTTAAAAAGTAAAAAAATATCCGAGTATATTTGCAGACATTCGGTTAATCTCCCCACTTTCACCCCCCACAACTTTTAAACGGCTCAACCGATTTTCATCAAACATTTCTAAGAACACTCGCATATAAGTTACCTTTAATATAAAAAAAAACTAAATTGAAATGGTTATGATATTATAATGCCACAGATAGACAGACATACAGACACGTCAAACTTATAACACCCCTTTTTTTGCGTCGGGGATTAAAATATATTTGTAATGAAACTGCCGAATGTTTCAAGCCACATGTGGATGAAACCACCGGCAAAGGCTTGCCCTAGTATACAGGGTTACAGGTAACTAACGCTCAAAATTTCTAGGGCGGCTTTACTACATCAAAAGCAACAATATTGTTCTACAACAGTTAAAAAAACGCGAAAAGAGAATTTAGTTCTCCGTACAAAAAGTTTATCGTCTGGCAAAATGTATGGAGTGCCAAATTCTTTTTCCACGTCGGTTAAATAATGTGTCATTTGGAAAAATATTAATTTGAAATTACCTTGGCTTATTTAGGCGTAAAAAGATACGCTTAACCGAGTGTGGAGAGAATTTACTTACAAGTTATATTTTTATGTTTTACACACGATTGGTTCATTCGCCGTTATTCATGCAAGGCACATTAGTAGGGTGCAGTTTTAAGCTAAAACGAGTTATGTTTACAAGATGTGAGAAAAAGCAAGTAAAAATCTTCACGCCCTTATCCCCTTGTAAGAAGGCAGATTTACAACCAGAGCATTTAGATTGGCTGAATTTACTTAAGCCCATATTTTTATTTTTATGATATTGGAAGGCAAACAAGCAAACGAGTTTCCTGACAGTAAGTAACCTAGAGACACCAAAGGTTGTAATAATGCGTTGCCAACCTGAGGCCGTGATGTTAGACCTTGAGCAAAAGTAAATGTAGCGGCTACCTTATACTCCTAAATGGAACACGTCAACAGCAAGTGTTTATGGAGGTAGGAAAAGATGAGGCGGTGGTACCATTCTAGGCGAGTCGCGAGTCGCTACGAAACTCTACCACCTAACCAGATGTCACGGTGTTAGTGACGGTAAACCTATGTTCGCCTTTAATGAGCTGTCTGGCAGGAAGGCAGATGTTCTATTCTGCAAATAATTCCGGACCAACACGGAGAAAACATGATAAGTCGCAAACCAATGTTTTTTACGCAACCAGGAATTTGTCCATAACCTTAATCTGTATCTTTATTGTTTTTAATATAACATTGAAAAAACACAATTTGAGTTGCTCAAAACGGGAATCGAACCCGAATCTCGTGTAGTCAACGCTAACACCGGACTACTAGACTACGGAGGCAAGATCCTATTTATGAATGAATGGTTAATAAAACTATCATTGTATACAGTTGGTTGCCACATAATCTCTTTAATGCTATCAGCAACTGACTTAAAATCATAAGACTTATCCATGATCCACGTTTGACAGACGTCGAGGCGTATGATCAGTCAGCGGAGCACATCCGAGGCAGAGGCTTCTAATTAGCGGCATCGATTATCCTCCCCCTGTGCCTCGGAGCCCTACGAATTAGCGCTGTGACCGTAATAACTCCCTCAGAAATTGCGATAGGCCCAGTAACGCTCGCTAAATATGAGCCTCATCAATATTATATCTAGTGATGTATGTACGAGTATAGGTATAAAAATAATCCTGAAATTAAAAAAAGATAATGATTCCTGAATAAAACCTGTAATTCACTAGACACCATTTCAATTTTTTCAGCTGTCAAACATAAAATCCGCATTGAAATCGGTTCATCCGTTCAATAGTTGTGATGGCATAGATGGACACACAAACACACACGTCAAACTTATAACTTCCTTTAATTTCCATTGAAGTTTATTACGTGAGCAAATTCGTTTTTCTTAAAGTTTTTTTTTTAATAGACAAGTGCTGAAACCTTCATAAAAGGTAAGAAGGGAAAAAATATAGTAGTAGTATTATACCCATTAAGAAAGAAAGAATATAAAAAAAGAATATAGAAAGAAAATTTAATTACTGTTGGTAAAGTAAAACTGTTTTCCCCTTCCCGCCTGAGGGTAGGAAGAGGAAAAACAGTTTTAAAAGTGAAAAACATTTTATCTCCATTTCAGATAAAACTACTGATCTTAAGGAAAAAAAACAAATAACAAAATTGTTAATATTCAACGACCTAGAAATCTGCATTTTTTTTTCCATATAACTTGTAATACTTATATGAAAAATTAAATTAAACCAGTTTCTGTTTTTTTTTTGACAAACAATTTATTTTACAATATGAGGTGAAAACTTACCTTTTTATGTCCTGAACGCACTGCATTATTTTTAATTTGAATTTTAACATTTAGTTCTATTTGATTTTAACGCAATACATAAAACACTTTTTCTTTCCATTTCAATTTTTCAAATCCTAATGTCAAATTAAAAAAAAATAGGCAGGTGTTTGTTTAAATCTCTACTTTTTAATGGTGTAATAATACATAAAAGGTCAATATCTTCAGAACATGCCAATTAAAAGAAAACTTGAACCCAATTTTTTTATGTTCATCATGTACAATTATGAGCGCTTTGTTAAAATTCATACTTTATTTTTTACGAATTAAAACGTAAGATTTAAAATTAGTATATCCCACTTTCCAACCTTAGATCGACCGTATTTTTATTCTTTCTTTTTGCTTTATTCTTTTCCTTTTTAATGCGTTACATCCTACCACATTTCCCCCCTTCTTACCTTTTTTGAAGGCTTCAGCACTGGTCTATTATAAAAAAAGTCATTTACTTTTTAAACAGCGATGGAAAAAAGGGTGTTATAAGTTTGACGTATCTGAATGTGTGTTTATGTGCTTGTAATATTTTTTAGGTAAATAATCAAGTCGACTAACGAACTCTTTTCACCAACGTAAAGTTTTTGATACCATAATAGTATTGGTAACTTATGAAATCAATTTCGAAGTACAGAATTTTTAATTTATCCCAAAAGTAAAGTCTAGAAGCTTCAAAAAACGTTTAAAATTACACTTTCATTCAATACGTTTTATATACATTATAAGCTTTCCCGGCGAACTTCGTTCCACCCGTTCAGTTTGTACGGGAAAATTTTTTTTTCTAGTTTCCTCGCATTTTTTTTACCCTTTTTCTTATCTTTTAAACCTTCCCTGGACTTGAACAAATAATTCAAAGCCAAAATTAGCCAAATCGGTTCAGCCGTTTTCGAGTTTTAGCGAGACTAACGAACAGCAATTGATTTTTATATATATATAGAATTATGCAATCTCTAATCACTACATAGTATAAAACAAAGTCCCCGTGTTGGTCCGGGCTCCTTTGCAGAATAGACCATCGGCCTTCCTGCCAGGTAGCTCGTAAAAGGCGAGCATAGGCTTACCGTCACTAACACCGTGACATCTGACTAGGTGGTAGAGTTTCGCAGCGACTCACCCGGATTGATACTACTGCCTTACCTATTCCTTGAGCCATAACGTCATGACGTGTTCCGGTTTGGAGGGTAAGGTAGCCGGTAAATTTACTTTTGCTTGAGGCCTAACATCCCGGCCTCAGGTTGGCAACGCACCATTACCACCTTTGGTGTCTCTAGGCGGCGAGAATTTCGTACCGTCAGGAAATCCGTCTGCTTGTTTGCCTTCCAATATCATAAAAAAAACTATGTCCCTTTGATAAATCTTTCTACACTATTATAGAATATTTTAAATATAAAATAACTTGAAGATAAATACTGTAAATGAATTTATAAATGAATTAATAATATTATATTTAACTAGCTGCTACCTGCGGCTTCGCCCGCGTTTTCACAGAAACCCGGTGTGCGATCGGGATTAAAAATAGCCTATATGTTAATCCAGGTCACAATCTATCTGTCTTCCAAATTTCAGACAAATCCGTTCAGCCATTCGAGCGTGAAAGAGTAACAAAAATTCCATACATCCATACTTACAAACTTTCGCATTTATAATATTAATATATATTTAATGAAATGCAAATTTGTGTTGTGTGTATTTGTAATAATAAATTAATTAAGTATACAAAAAGGTAAAAATAAATTGATATTTAAATATCACTTCCTAGTTGTTATAATGTTATTTATTAATATGTATAAATTGATAAAAATAATAAATGATATGAATTTTATAATAGGTAAAAAATACTTGCATGCCATGTAAATGGCGGAACATTTGTACTTCATACTATTATTAAGACCAGATAAAACATGTGTCCGAGCAAGAAATAAATAATTTATGATTTTGTAATGTAATAAATGTTAATA
>NJDC01005925.1:10807-33544 GCA_002245475.1 Calephelis virginiensis | reverse complement strand
ATTTTTAGTCGCCTGCTCCATTTTTTTTATTAACATCTTCAACAGGTACTAACAATTACCGTCTCAATTTAAAAAGCATATTACAGTAGGTTAAAATTTCCATACTTAATGTTAAGTTAATAAATGCGAAAGTCTTTGTCTGATTGCTACTGTTAAACTGCTGCACCAATTATGATGAATTTTGATATGAGTATAGACAAATACCCGAGTTTAAAGACGTGCTACTTTTTTTTCGAAAATCATTCCATAAAGAACTATAATGAAATGAAAGTTTGTATTCAAATCATCTGAAAGTTAAAATATGCCTTTCAAAATTCTTCTCTGATGAAGTCGTGGGTCGGTAGGTACTCGAGGGTAAATAGCTCGTATTTAAAAAAAGTCCTGGATTCAACCCCTAAATCCAAAAATTAGGTAGATATTCCAATGTAAAGGTTAACTTATAACCGACTTTATCATTGAACGAATAGCATCATTTCGTAAGCTGTATTAAATTTTAGTTGCTTGTGGTTTAGCCAGGGTATAGTATAATAAACTACACACAAAATTTCCCATATATAATTTTTATTCATTATTTATTTATTGTACACAAAACATAAGAAAAATATGTAAAATTATACAACAGCGAGATTATCTCTATAAGAAATTTGTTTTTAGCAAACCCAATAAGCTTTAAGTAGATTTCAAGTTCCCAGCTTTTAAATAGATTTCATATTTTAAAAAATAGTAAAATTAAACCAGTAACTTCACCGGCATACAAAAACTAACAACCAAAAAGATACCTTTAAAATACAATCATGGCCTTAGAAGAGTCCGTGACGTATTATATGTTTTTTAATTATCTTCAACAGACGAACAGAAGAATTGTACATTAGTATTAGTATTATTAGTAATCAGTAAACATAGCGTGAAATACCGTACTCTTCTAATAGCATCGTGTAAAATGTGACCAAATTATTAAATCGGTCGAACAAAATCAAAAGTTGCAATACCAGTTTGGCGAGAGACAGGTTGAAGGCTCTCCAAGGCTTACTTAAAAGCTGTGGTTTGACTGTCCTCAAATATCAAAGAGCTCTTTTCGTTTAGTTAAACTTGTTCGTAAATACATTATGTAAACACATTTCAAATGCAATTAACTTTGAACTTAAATAATTCAAGATATATGTATTCGATATTCAGTTCGTTTTTACCATTAATGATTCGCCTCTGTGGTCTAGCGGTTCAGTTGTCGGACTTGACTGCATGAGGTCCCGGGTTCGAATCCGGGATCGGACAACAAAAAGAAAATTAGGTTTTTCCAATTTTCTAATAAAAAAAATGTTGCTCAGGATTGGAAATGTGCCCGGTTGGCGATACGCTTGCCACCTATCACATTGTGGGACTTACTGTCTTCGGCCAGTCGAGGGAGCCCTGGTTGTGCCTCTGCCTATCTCTTCGGGGATATGGGCGTGAAGATGCATTTTTTAATAATTCAATAAACAATTTTAATGATTAAATAGAGGTTGATAAACAGTGTTAAATTTTCGCCAAGAAAGGCATCTCAAGTTGCCTATCATTGAAAAGCTTTGGAATGGGTTCGTACAAAAACTGCGACATTTTAAACAAAACAGGCAAGCAGAAAAATCTCTCCATGGAACATATGCACTGTTTTTTACTATCTCAAGCGTGAAAGTGAGTTTTCGCTAAGACCTTACAAATACATTCCAAACTACAGCGATATTTAGTTTTTAAATTTCTTTAAAC
Organism: Calephelis virginiensis; assembly: GCA_002245475.1. Lineage (NCBI taxonomy): Eukaryota > Metazoa > Arthropoda > Insecta > Lepidoptera > Riodinidae > Calephelis > Calephelis virginiensis. Next base: position 31,804 of record NJDC01005925.1, on the reverse strand, counting down.
TGCCTACTTCTAAAGGCGCTGAAAATTATATTTTAATAAGTTACTTATCTTACTAGTGGATGATATTAGTGTATGTTCCGGGCTGGCCTCGAGCTTCTTTGAAGAACATAGTCTAACTTTGCATCTTCTTCTGAGCGGCTCATAAGATGAGGGGCGTTATGTTATGACCTAAGTGCCCTCAAGTCCCGCCCGCTGTTAAGTTCTGATCTGGAGGGTAGGCAGCCGGTAAACCTACTCACACAAGGCTTGATATCCTCAGCTCGGCCTCAGATGTGCTACGTACCTATCAATGCCTCTTTCATTTTTTGTTTGGCTTCCAATTTTACTAAAAACTCTTGGGACTGAGATGTTAAGCCTTGCCGTTTTACTATTTACGAATAAATATCCATAACTTGATTCAAATGACATAAAATGTTACAAACATTGATCACGATACAAATTAACGTATTGCAGAAGGTTGACGACCGGTAATGTCAAAAATAACAAGCGCAGTTCAGAGTTGTTAACTCCGAGAACGCAGCAGTTTGTGCAAAAAGTCGACGAACCGTCTACCACGAATAATTATAAGTGTACTTTCATACGAAATGTGTTTGACAAACCGGCGAAATAAATAAAAAAATTGGGAATGAATGATAAGATACACGGTTAGTATATTAATAAGGCTGTGAATATAAAGCCAAACTGGTTTTCGTAGATACCAGAACCTACCTACAAATTATTTGCCAATAAAACAAATGCAAAAAAAGAAACGGCAAGTTAAAAAAATATGTTATAGTTGAATTTTTAAATATATTAAAAAAAAATTTTCTTACTCATACTCCGAATGGATAGCCGAGGTATACCTGGAATATAGCTGTAAAAATACAAACCCATCTTAAGAACTAGAGATCTTACGTAATCCTAAATCAGTAGTATAAACCGTCTGAGGCTGCTCTTAGAAAGGCGGCGACATTTTGTCTCCACTGAGTATCCCCCTACCTTTGCATCTGTACACTGTTACCCGTAATTTTGCATAATTCCATAACTCTCAGTCAAAGCTAAGTCGGCGCATATTTCACTAATAATCCTTCGAAATAAAAACAAAAATTTTAAAAAGACTTTGTCAAGTCTTTTCTAAAGCTGCTGTTAATTTTGATTAACCAAATAATAATTTTAGTCAATAAATAAATAATATTGATTTTAAAAAATATTGTACTTACTAGCTGCTACCTGCGGCTTCGCCCGCATTTTCACAGAAACCCGGTGTGCGATCGGGATTAAAAATAGCCTATATGTTAATCCAGGTCACAATCTATCTGTCTTCCAAATTTCAGACAAATCCGTTCAGCCATTCGAGCGTGAAAGAGTAACAAACATCCATACATACATACTTACAAACTTTCGCATTTATAATATTAATAGGATGTATTTTTTGCACATCTGACTAAATTTCCAAACAAATGAACGTTGTGCAGGAGCAGACCTAATTCTAGTTTCTTACAGTTTGTTCATGAGTCAGTTCAGTTCATGATTCCTAAATCATGTTTTGTTTATGTTTTATCACCAAACAACGCTCTACAATACACCAGACACATATTAAATTATTTTTCTTGTTTCATCGAACTTCGAAAACATTAATTTGATGTGTATAAAGTATTTTCACGCCTACATCCCTGAACAGGGTGGCAGAGGCAGAACCAGGCACCGACGACTAGCCAAAGACATGCCTATCGCCAACAGGGCACATATCCAATTCCGAGCAACGTTTTTTTATTGTTGCCCGAATCGAACTCGGTACCATGCAGTCATGACCAACACCTGGACAACTAGACCACAGATGATGTGTATAAATAACCTAAAACTTTAGTAACATAAAATCAAGAAAAAAAAAATTAACAGAAGTATGTATTTAATTCCAGATATTCGTGCTCAAGATGTTGCGGTCAGACGAAAGTGTCAGATAGTCAAGCAGACGTAACGCAGCATGGGTGCTAACATGGGCAAGAACTCGAGCCTGCTCGACGCGCTGCCTTCTGCACAAGGCACGCTACACGTCGTCATGCTGGGCCTCGACTCCGCCGGCAAAACCACTGCCTTATACAGGCTCAAATTCGACCAATACCTTAACACCGTCCCTACGATAGGCTTTAATTGTGAAAAAGTAAAAGGAACAATTGGAAAATCTAAGGGCGTTAATTTCCTTGTATGGGATGTTGGAGGACAAGAAAAACTTCGACCCCTGTGGAAATCATATACAAGGTGCACAGATGGAATCATTTTTGTTTTAGACTCAGTGGATATCGAACGAATGGAAGAGGCCAAAATGGAGTTAATACGGACGGCCAAATCACCAGATAATACCGGTGTGCCAATACTGGTACTAGCAAATAAACAGGACTTACCAGGAGCAAAGGAGCCCCGCGAATTAGAAAAGCTTTTAGGTTTACATGAGCTAGTGTCATCGCCACATGGCTCACGAGATGCCCATTCGTGGCACGTCCAGCCAGCCTGTGCTATTACTGGAGAAGGACTTCATGAAGGCTTAGAAGCACTTTATGAGATGATTCTCAAAAGACGAAAACTAGCGAAACTCCAGAAGAAACGAGTCAGATAAATGTTATATAGATTAATTAATTAATTAATCGAAATTAACAATAGAGCAAAATGGTCGTACATGTATCTAGCCATTTTATTTTTGTTCGTATAGATTATCAATTACGCTGATTGTAACACCAAATATTATTTTACTTTTAAGTATAAAGGTCTTATGAAAATACTCCATCAGAATATTGCTCAAGTCATATTGGGAACTATGAGATAAATAATATTTTGATAAAATTTAACCTTAAATATTTAACTAGTCATTTTCTTTTGGAAATTTCTAGATTATGGTAACTCAAACTTTGCTTAAAATAATAATTAATGTGAATCGATAAATTATTATTTTACACGAAAACATACGGAAATGCAAAAGAAAAAAACATATAACGTGAACACCCCAAACTAAAGTACTCATGTTAAAAATCAATTGTGTACGGGTAACGAGAATCGAATGTTAGCTCATATAGATACATAAAAGAGAAGAAGAAAATTATGTTAAATTAAAGAAAAAAATACGTTGCCATCTCAAGGGTTACAGAATTAGATAGTTTACTTAATGTCGTCTCATTCTTTATATAAACGAAAACTTGCGGAGCCAACATATAAATGCATACATGAAGTGAAAAGTAAACCATACTACGTGCCTAAGTATAATATACTTTGATTGATCGTCAAACATTCATGTTACTGAATACTGTTGGCAAAATTGAACATGCTACAAAATATCCAAAAGATTTTTTTTTTAAATATTCTTGTAATTTTACAAGTGCTAGTTCATTAGTATTTGTACGATCCATTAGACTTACAAAAACACGTAAATAAATAAAAAGGAAAGCAATTTTAAAGATAAAATTGTTTTTATTTATAATTTCAGCTATAGTTATGAAATTGAACTAAACCTGTATATAAGGAATTCAATAATATTCGACAGATATAATATAATAAGAAATAGAGGCGATTGACGAAAACCCTGCAACATTTGTCTCTAATTTGATTACCGAGTCACTTCTACAAATACGTTAGATAAATTTTTAAATTTACATACTTAAAACTTTTTAACTACAAAATTAATTTTAACATAAGAATTTTTTGCATGAAAAATGAATTCTTACATTTTTAATCACTTATGTACATATATCCCTGTGTTGTAAATATCAAATTATAGAATTCGATACATAATTCGTAACAGTTCTGAACATCACAATTAAAAAATATTAAGTGAATGAATGTACTTCGTACAGTACGTCCCTATAATTGAAGTTGCCAGTATCTGGATCTACCTATCATATTTTATTGGTGTTTAGTTATTAAGGTATTTATTTTTAATTCATTAAATTAATTCTAAATGTATTTAATTAGGACTTTCTACCAGAGTCAATGTTGCTCACCTGTAAATATGTAAATTCCAAAAATAAGTAGTTATTCGTTAATACCAAGAAACCAAACATTTATATCAGTAGAAAATCTACATTTTGTTATAAAAATATTTGTTTATTATAATACAACAATGCTATTATAATTGTATTGTGTTTTATGATAAAATGAGGACTTTCTTTAAATGGATCGCCATAATAAAGTCTGTTTTCAAAAAAGCATTTATTTATTTATTGTTGAACCCTTGTTTGTGTCTCCACCCAGATTTAAGCCTTGTAGATACTTTTCAGGATTTTCACTATTCGTCCATTCTGTAAAAAGCGTTAAATATTCTAATTCAGCTTCACTCAATGTAAAATTGTTATTTTCATTGAGTTCATGTTTGTGTAGTCGAGATTTGCCTATTGTCTTCTTTCTTTGTTCAATTTTTTTTGTAATCGGAATTCTTGTATCATTTGTTGGAAAATTATAAGTTCGCAACAATTGTTGTTCTAATCTATCAAATAGACGTAACTCTGTTTTTGCAATCTTAGCCTTTTTAAATTTTAAGTGTTCTTTTTCTGAATATTTTTGTACTAAACGTCTTATCGTGTTACTTTGAATTGTATCTAAAGCCTGTGAATAATCCATGTAACATTTTTCTAAGGATTTTGCTACAGTAATAATATCCATGTGTGAAGGTGTTTCGCCGAAAACTCTTTCAAAACAATATTGCAAATTGAAATTTAATTTTAAGACATCAGTGGCTGCAGTAGAATCGAAAAATAAACCGTGTAAAATCTTAAAAAACTTTTTTTTTAAATTATAGCATCTATCTTCATTTAGTTGCAATTTGTACTTAAGATATTTGATATGTCTTAATATTGAAGCAGTATCCGAAATTGTTACATCTTTTAGAGTTTGTAATTTATCATTCAGTGTTGATATAAATGGAGCTAAATAATTAACATGAGTAAAATAGTAAAGTTGTTGTTCTTCCATTGTACTAAATATGTTAATAAGATCACATGGCTCATTAAAGTATATAACAGGTTTAACAGCAGTACCAAAACAAATCCCATAAAGTTTGTCAAATAATACATCAAATGCATCGTCATCCATTGATTTACCTAAGTCAAATCCTTTTTGTTCAATTTCAATAGATCTCGCAAAATCTCTGTGAGCTAGTCTCCAACTTGGCGGAGATAAATAATACAAAAACCGACCATATTTCAGTTGTATATTATAAATTGAATCCAAAGTAATTAATCTGGACATTGTTGTAAATTTTTCAATTCCCAAATTTTGTAATTCTTTCACTTTTGAATCGACAGCAAATTTTAACTTTTCCCACTTTCCTAGCAACTTCATAGACTTTTGATAATCTTCACTAATAAAATTATCCAAATAAATTACTTGATCTGTAAATCTTTTCACGCTCAAGTCATGGCTTCTCAGCTCATTTTTATGATTAAACTCAAAGTTTAGAATACAATCTGTTGCAAAACCTATAGCATGTCTAGTTCTCAATAAATCCTTTAACAATAGTTTGTACGATTTGTAAGAATATTCATGATTTAACCGTGTTTTACTGATACACGAAAAAAACTCTTTATCTATGTTTGTTATTGAAAAAACGTCATTTTTGGGGTCCTCTGTGTGTATTCTTTTCTGAAACTCATTGAATACTATTTTATATCTATCAGAGACGCTGAAATTAATCCGTTGTTTGAAGAGTCTTATACCTTGCGCTTTTGTATATAATTTAAATGGTAGAATTAGATGTGTTTTTTTGAGTTTGTTTGCTGATAAAATTTCTTCATTCTGTATAGAAAATTTATTCATAGATGCTCTAGAACAACTTTTCATTTCGTTTATTACTTTTGAAGAAGCATTCGCATTTTTAACCGATGTCAATTTATATATTCTCGGCTTAGGTATATCAATAACGATACGTCGGGGCTCTTCATTTATCATGATATATAAAATATAAAAGCGATCAATATAACGTAAAACATTTTTGTAATGAATAAAAATCGTGTAGGCTATGAAATAGACAAGAGTACTACAGTTGGCACTAATTTCATTTTTTTAAAAACGTATTTTTATTTAAGTAAACGGAAAATTTTACAATCGCCAAATAATGACAACACTGAAATGACGTCTGGTAACCTATTTCGTTCACTAAATGCATGTATTCTATAGTTAATGTATTCAACAGTGTCTTATCTTCTTTTAAATAAAACTGAATTACTATTTCCCTTGGTTATCGCATCACGCGTGAACAAATGGACCGAAATTTCCCATTTTTTGTTAGTTAGTATCAATAGAAGGTTAATACAAAAAAAACATATTTATAGTTAAAACGGGACAACGTCATTCGGCTAAACTTTTTTTATATACGCAATGATTTCTAAATCACCAGTTCTCTTGGTCATCGCATCACGCAAGAACGGATGGGCCAATTTAGCTAATTCTTTTTTTTTTTGTTATAGTCAAGACAAAGTTCTTATTAAAGAAAAATTATGAAAGTATAGCGGTACATTAGAAAATTTAAGAATTAAAATTAAGATTAAGTTAAGACAAGACAACGTCTATCAGGTAAGCTAGTTATTAATAATATATAAAGTTTATATATATAAGCCAATTTCAGTAATACTAGTCGTGCTTTCAGTAGACATCTTTGACGACTTTGACCATTGACTTGAATGAAAAAGAAATACTGGAACTTTCTTCGTCATGATACTACCAATTAATACATAATTGATTTTCGCGGTATCCATTCAAAAGCAGGTTTCACGTATTTATAATATTCATCTAAATAAGGTGCTGGATTCATTCCCTCGCACCACTCTGTAAACGCCAATAATCCCTCCCTTTCTTCCGACGATATTTTATATTTCGAAGCCTTGGACCGTTCCCCGGCTTTGGGTTGGGACTTTCTTTTTTCAGAAAGCTTTAATGCCATTTGCCTTTTTTTATCTATAAATTTAGATAATTCAGGACGTGCAAATTTTGCTGGTGGTAGAAATGCCTTATTCATAGCGTTTGTCATTTCATGAAAAGTTTTTAACTCTCGTTGTGCGTTAAAAGCGTTTTTCATATCCTTTAAATCTTGAGTAAAGAAAACGGCTTTGGCCTGTTTCACTACTGAGAAATCTAGTGAATCTAATCTCAAATTATAATCCTCATAAATAACTTCTAACAGTTTCATTGGTTCTAATAAATTGTTATGACCTTCTTCACATTTCCCAAATATTTGCTCATAAACATACTCTATGCAAATTTTTAATTTCAGTACATTTGGACAAGCTACATTGTCATAAAACAAAGTATTTAATATTCGGAAAAACTTTTTCTTTAAATGATTTTCATTGAATGTTTCTCTAGCGATTTCATTATTTATATTATCGATATAATATTGAAAGTAGTCTAATTCACATTTCGTTATCTGTTTCAATTGCTTGATTCTGTCTTGTAAACGATGAAAAGGGTCATGTGTCTTGGAAAGCTGTATCAAATATTCTCTACTCTGTAATTCCATTGTCCTAAACAAATAAATCATTTCTTCTGGTTTTTTAAAATATAAATAAGGAGGATACGGATCTTTTAATTCCTCCTTTGCTAATTCAACCGTTTTATCTATATCCAGAGATTCCACTAAATCATTGTCTGTTGCAAATTCTCCTATCTCAAATTGTATGGATGTTACTATATGCTTTAAAGTTTCATCATACTGTTGTCTCCAAGAAAGTGGAGCTACAAAAATTAAATATCTTCTATAAACTTTTAAGATAGATCTAATAGCGTCTAGTTTAAATAAAATATTATTTAAAATTGTCAGTTTAGTAACATGCCCTAAATATTCTGAATTTTTAGCAACTAATTCAGCGTACACCTTTTCAGCCTTCGCAACTTTGATGCAAGCTCTATTGTAATCTTCTGTTAGAAATTTTTGAAAACTTCTAATATGAGCTTTTAAATTTGTAAGAATCTTGTCATGTTCTTTATTTTCATCCACTATGTTCTGTTCTATTTTCATTATTAAATCATGCCGATATCCTATTTGCTGTCGGTTCATAGCATAATTTCTAACGTTATTAATGTAAACTTTTATATCATCGAAACACCGCAAAGGACGACCTTCAATAACTGTGTAAAATTCTGGATGAATTTCCACAACTGCCCTCACATCATCAGGTAGGTCTTCCAGAAAAATCCTTTCTGAAATATCTCTAGTCGCAGAAATTCTTAAGTTATCTTTTAAATGTAATGGTTGCGATAGTCTGTTTCTCATTTTTTCTTTCTCTTTACGGTCGCTATATTTTATGTACGAAAGCAATTTCTCAGACCTTGGTATACGAAATGGTTTTAAAACTTTTCTTGTCCCTGCATCTGATTTCACAGCATGTTTTCTGTTTGAAAAATAGTGTTGAGTGTTTGGTACATAACGGCGTCTGAATATAATATCTAGAGTTTTAAGTGGAACCATAGGCTTTCGTTTTTCTTTAAGGCAAGACATATTTTAGACAAAACTTTTATTAAAACAATATTTAAGGATAAATTATCTAAATTCTTCTTGAAATGTCTTTATGACGGTTTGGATGACAGTTTGACTGTCATCAATCTATCAGATCAATGCATAAAAAGAGGATATACTTAGAGATCAATGGATGAATGAAGGTTTATAAATAAGTTTGCCATATTACGTACAATTTTGACCGCCTCTTTGGTTGAGTGACTAGCGTATACGCCTAACTACACCGATCAACCGCGAGGCTCTGTTTCTTTAATTTCGAAATACAACTTGACCCTCCAATTTTTATAATGCTAGAGAAAGCAATTTAATTCTCTCATAAAAATAACGTTCGCTGGTATTGGATATGTACCCGGTTGGCGGTAGGCTTGCCACCTATCACATTGTGGGACTTAGTGTCTTCGGCTTGTCGTGGGTGCCCTTGTGCATCTGCCTATCTCTTCGGGGATATGGGCGTCAAGATATTTTTTTTACCTCCAAACAACTCAGCCAGTAATCAGAACGCAGCATCAAGTCGAGGTTCGGTCACCCGAGTGACCATGATCGTGTTTGTCATGTCGTGTTAAGGAAATTTCTTATTCAATACCATATAAATTGATCCAAAACAACAAATCATTTTCAATGAATATTCAGTTTTCATTTAATGCTGTAATAAAAAGAGCCGATTCATCGTTTCCATGCACGTGAAAGACAAAAGACAAAATTAAATAATAGTGTACAAAAATATAAAAAAATCACTTTTCTGTGTAGCTGATTTAAAAATTAGAAAATATTTTCTATATGGTCAAATAAAAAAATGTGATTAGGAAAAAACCTTTATCGTTAAAAAGATATTTCAAAATAAGTTAACTGTGCCCAAAATTCGTATTTACAACAATATTGAAACCTACCACACCAAGTTTTTTAACGGCAACATTTTTTTTATTAGTTATTTACCTTTTAATTTTTTTCTATTTTAAAGTTATTTTCTATTTTTTAGTTTAGCAAGTTAGATAAGAGCGTCTTTTTCAGTATTTGAAACTGTTGTTTATTTTGTTAAGCAGTAAGCAAATTCTTTTCTTTCTTGTTTTCGTAGTGTTTTTATAGTATTGGAAGCAGACGGATTTCCTGGTGGTCAGAAATTCACGCCGCCTCTTTTTTGTCTCTAACATCAGCGGTGGCAATGGTGCGTTGCCAACCTGAAGGATGTTAGGCCTACAGCAAGGGTAATTTTACCGGCTACCTTACGGTACACGTGAACAGTGAGTGCTGACGTTATGGTGGCAGATGGTACCAATCTGGGCGAGTCGCTGCGAAAGTCTTCCACCTAGTAGGATGTCATGGTGTTCGTGATGGTAAGCCTATATTCGCCTTTTACTAGCTGCCTCGTACCTCTAGTGTCATTGGTATTTTTTTTTTTTATTTAAATGGTTTACCAACGTTTAAGTACAATGATAAAATATATTTTAACATGCATAATAACTTAAGCTACTTAATTGTATTAAACATTTGCAGGTAAACACCGCGTGATTATAAAACTCAAAATTACTAATTACAAAGCAACTCACCCAAAGAATTTAGCTAACTTACACTAATTTAACTCTAAAAAAACGAAAAACATGAATAAAGCAACGAAGATGTAAGAAATAGAATACAAACAAAAACGTAACAATTAATAAGCACAGTATTAAGATACAACAGTGTAGAGAAAACATGCAAGTACCATAATTTGTCAATAACAATTTGTAATAATGGTTTTTCGAATCTTGTTGAAGGAGTCAAAATGAATGTCAAAAAAGTCGCTATATTCATTGACAACTTTGCAGAATCTTGCTATTGGCGAATTTGCACCTTGTACTGTTTTACGTAGAGGCGGGCAAAAAGGCGTGACATGATTACGAGGACGTCCCCTTGGTACACAAAAGTCTATTTTGTTTAACATTGGAGTACAATCAATCTCATTTCTTACTAATCGAAACATTAACAAAAAATCTAAATGTTTCCTACGGCTTTCCAGCGACATCATTTTAAATTTTAACAACCGAATTTTATAAGAAATACCTATACCTCTTCGCTACGCCACTTCTATATGCGATATGCCACAGGAAACGTTTCTGCACTCTTTCTAGTCTCAATGAGTGTGTAGCGTAATGGAGCCTCCACACTACACTACAGTACTCCAATAAACTCCTTACTAAGCTGTAGTACAGACAGATTTTAGTCTTGTTTGTCTTAAATACTTTAATATTTCTTATTAAAAATCCCAACATCCTAGACGATTTCTGAATAATATGATCAATATGGGGTACAAAGGTAAGCTTGTGATCAAAAATTACACCAAGATCTCTAGTCTGTTCTATTCGTTGTAATTTATACTGCCCAATATAATAATCATGACTTTGCGGATTTAATTTTCGCGTAAATTTTATATGAAAACATTTGTCACAATTGAGCAACATCCCATTATTACTGCACATTAGTAAGATCTTTTTGGAGAAGTGATACGTCGTTTTCAGATTTGATTTCCTTGACAAACTTTAAGTCATCCGCGTACATAAAAAATTCTGAGTGTAAAAAACAGGTATTTATATCATTAATGAAATAATTAAACCACACCGGACCCAAATGAGACCCTTGAGGTACTCCTGAGGTAATAGGGTAATACGAAGATCTGCAACCATTAACCACGACAGAAAAGGTGCGATTTTGAAGGTATGAATTAGACCACACAATAAGCGAACCTGCCACTCCGTAACATGACAACTTCTTTAATAACAAATTATGAGGCACGCGGTCGAAAGCTTTACTAAAATCTGTGTAGATAACATCCACTTCACTGTTAGTATCAATAAGTCGGGATACAGTTTCAGTAAAACTTGTCAAATTAGCAGCAGTTGATCTACGTTTCACGAATCCAAACTGACTATCATTTATATATTGATCTAAATGCCGCTGAAGAAATGGACAAATTAAAGATTCAAAAACTTTGCTAAAAGTAGATAAAATGGAAATCGGCCTGTAATTAAATATGATTTCATGTTTGTCAGATTTAGGCACAGGGACAACTTTCGCTATTTTCCAGACACTAGGAAAAACACCAGTTTCTAGCGACTTATTAAAAATAAAACAAAGGGGCAATGCTAATTGCTCAGCACACTCGATAATAAAAATTGGCGGAATTTCATCCTCGCTTCTCCCTTATATCGATTAAGTGAATTTAATTGTCTTAAAACACAGTTTCTATTTATTTTAGGTGCAGTCAAAGCTTCAGTGTAATTTCTTAATTTGTTCAAGTGACAAAAATTTTCATCTCTGAAAATAAACTGTTGATCACTATATGCAGAGGTAAACGAAGATGCAAACATGTCACATATTTCCTTTACGTCAGTAGTATGTTTTGTACCGTTTGTCATGCTAGATGGATAATTACTCGTACCTCCGCGCTTTGCCTTCACAAATGACCAAAATAGTTTTGGATTATCAGAAAGCTTATCTTCTATTACTTTAATATAAGTTTTATAACAATCAACAGCTAACTTCTCACATCGTTTACTTAGTAGATTTAATTGTATTTTATCCATTGGATTTTTATACTTCTTGTACCTGACAAACATGTTATACTTTTCCTTTAGAGCTCTAATAAGATCACAACTAAACCATACAGGAAATTTTTTATTACTTTGTTTTCGCATGGGTATGAATTCTTTAATTATTGTCTGAATTATATCATAAAAAACAGATACCATCTCATTGACATCTTGTAACTGTTTTAATTTTCCAAGCCAATCTACTGATTTTAGATGGTTCCGAATATCATTGTAGTTTGCTTTAAAAAAGTCTAATTTTAACTCTTGACTATTGTATGGAAGTCTATTATCATTGATTTTGCCAGTACAGAATATCAAAGGTGGGTGAAGCCGGTCAACTATCGACAATGCTATTTGTGATTCTTTTACTTGACAAGAAGGAAGGTCTGATAACACGAGGTCTAAAATATTACCCGATATATTAACAGTCCGATTGTATTGACATAATTTGTTAGTATTAAGAAAATCAAGAAAACACTCCACCAATTTATTTGAGTTGACTAATTTTGAATCATCCAACAAGTCCCATTTTATATTTAAATTAAAATCACCAAAAATACAGCAAGGCAAATCCGATTTATCAAAGACAGTATTACAATTATTAATAAAACATTCAATTAGATTCATAGTCACAGGTGGAGGTAGATAAACAACACATAACGCTATCTTATTTATCGTCTTTGAAATATTAACATTAATAGTAATCCAAAGATCCTCACAATCACTGTCCCAAGTAGCCATACGCCTAGAACTAAATCTGCTGGAAAGGGCAACCAGTACCCCACCACCGTCTTTTTTAGAATTTGGAACATTAAGATCTCTATCACGTCTGTATACAACATATTTATCATTGAATAGTTCGCTGCTAATAATTCCTTCGTTTAACCACGTTTCAGTTAACACAGTAACATCGTAGTCTTCGCAACACAAATTTATATAAAACTCATGAGTTTTGGTTCTAAGACCACGAGAATTTTGATAATATACATTTAAAACATTCTGATTCATTCTGGATGTTACAATAAAATGAAAAAAATAGGAAAAGAAAAAGAAATAATATGTCTATATATACTAAATCTGCTCTCCCGAGTTTGTTAATTTATCCAATGTGTGAAGATATTTAATTAAAATGTATGTAGAATTATCACCTCTGCGCATAAAAATTCGTCCATTCCTAACCCAAACATATTTATAACCTAGTTCCTTAGCTTTTTGTCTGGCAGCTGCATGTAGCCCTTTGTTATAAGTTGACAAATGCTCCATTACATAAATTGGTTCTTTGCATTTCAGTCCAATATCCTCACAGTTGAGCCTATTGTTAGGATGTTTCTTATTAAAAGCTATCGAAGAAGCAAGGATTCGATCACGTAGCCTAGGAGAGGATAGCTGAATAATAATAGAGCGTAGGCGAGTACTATTTCGATAACGTTTGGCAACTCGAGTGCAGTGTAGAATATCTGTCTCGACTGTATCACACCCAACGGCTTTACCATCGGAACGGAAATCCATAGCAATACGCACCAAATTCTCATTTTTGCTTTCAGGCACACATTGCAACTCAATATTATTGCTGCGAGAATATTGCTCTAGACTGTTCACGCGATTATTTAGGTCAGAAATAGTTAAATGCAATGATCTATTTTCTTCTTTTAAGACTTTAATTTCCCTTTGTGCTTCCAAATTCATTTGCTTCGTTTCAATATTATCCTTTTTCACTTCCTCATATTGTGTATTTAATATACATAAAGCTGTAGTTATCTCCATCAACTCATTTTTTATCCAATAAACTTATAAATAAAGTAATCCACTGGTATTTTAATGTATGATTCTTATCACCCAATAAGGATAATAGTGCTATGGCAAAGAAAGAATACTCGTGACACTTCCACTAGTGACTAGAGAAATAAACGGACTACTGTGATAAACGGCCTACGGAGCCCACCTACGACCACCTCGAAATCTTCATTTTCATTATATACAAATACATATATAATTACTACACTAATGTAGTATGTAAGCCGACCCGGCGAACTTCGTATCGCTTGTCATTAACAAGCACGTAAAGATACGGAAAAAATAGGAAAAATATCCCCCGATTTTGAAACATTCTTCTTTGGTGGCATCGTGGTGTTCGAATTAATTAAATCCCAAATAACTTTTGACCGCCTCATTGGTAGCGAGTGGAGTGTGGCGTGTACGGCCACTCTATCGACTAAGGCTCGGGTTCGATTCCCGACGGGGCAGACATTTGTGTGATGAGCATTTAGATGTCCGGATTTGCGGATCTGGGTGTTTATCAAATTTATTCTGGTACGTATGTAGAATCATTGACACAAGCGTTTTCTATTGTTATAAACGCTAATTATTGTTGAAAACCCTTACAGTTGCGGAAACCCGGAAAAGAGAATAGTGATTTAGAAAAAGAGTACCTACAAACCCGTAAGAGAAATAAGCTGTCTAACACTAATAGGTATTTCTTATTTCTTAGTCGTCGTCGTGGAAGCTGTAGGTAGGTACTTCATTAGCATCATTCTATGACCACTGACTTGTATTGACCTTCTTTTCTGCCAATCATGGTATGAATATCGTGCCAAGAATAGCTGGTCAGCAACAGCTAGTCTGCTATAACATTGTAACATAAATAAAACCTCATGTTCCTTATTTATTTCTTTATTTGAAAATAAAGAGTCTACTTAAGGATAGCGCCCACTGTTGACGGGGCGGAGTGCTCACTGAGACTGGCCGGGCCGCATCGCATCGGCGGGTTTTTTTATTCAGCGCCAAAGAGTAGAGCAAAATAATATAGAGCTGACTCGACGTGGAAATCGTCAAGTATTGAAAAACCCGCCTCTAGAAGTTGTCATACAAAACTTGAGCGTTAATTAGTTTAGCGTTACGAAACAATAATGATATCGTGATCTTTGGTGACTGTAGGCCTCATCAGGGAATGCAAGACAAAATCCGCGACGATGCGCCCCGGCACAGTGGGCGTTGCTCAATACAAAATGTTTAAAAGTGATCTAGACGGATTATTGAGCAGCGATGCGCTCCGTCCCGGCCCTAACAAATGGACGCTATCCTTTAAAGATAGTATGATAAGTTCGCGTCCACTGTAGGCGATAACTAGCTGAATTATAAAAATGGTATTAACTATTTGGCATCAATTTCTTTTGTCCACGGAAAAACATTGTAAAGATGAACAGCAGACTCTGAACGAAAATACGTAATACATATAATACGACACTCATAAAAGAATATATTATTTGTAATAATATCAACGTTATGCAATTTACTACATCCTTTGAATTTTATATTATGTAGAGTTCGCCTTTCGTTAATCTAGCGATAGATTACGTTACTTCTAGCATAAAGACTATCCATTTGTCATATCGAGCCCGAGTTTCGACGATATTGCTAACATGATACATTATATAATATTCATATAGAAAAAAAATCTTAGAGAAAGAAATACTAAGTTAACTAGGAAACACATTAAAATACAAATATAACCACAAACATTCACAAGGTATTCCTGAAAGTTTAAATTTTACAAATTTTTGCCCGTTCTCTCTGTCTTCGTCCTACTTCATAAATTACATTTATTTTTAAGTAATTTACAGAAGGAGAACGATATATTAAACAATTGTTCCGCCATTCTGGAATAGATTTTAAAATCTGTTTTTTTTTTATTTCAAAGAGAGACGACGAAATTCCAAGGCAACCGGAGAAAATGCTTAATTTTTATGGATTTAGACGACATAGTCAATAATAATATTTATTTATAACTCTTCCAAATTATTGTAATCTTAGCCATTTTATGCCGTTTTACTCGTACATACTGCGCTTAGGGATAGGGATTTTTTAATTCATTAGTTGTGTTTAACTCAAAATTAAGTATAATCTTTGTGGAAATTTTCCTGTCAGTGATGTGTATAAGATCCACATTAATAATTATATTTTATTTGTAGGAGGAGGTGCATAAGAAGACTGTAGTCGTTTATTTAATTTATCAACATCTCTTAATAATTTGTTTGCTTCATATGCTTGTTTAGTAACTCTTGCTTCGTTCTCATATAATTGCTTTTCTATGGTCTTTATAGAAGCCTCATCGAATGCAGAGAGATCTAACATCAAATTTGTATATTCTCTTTCAAGGCTTAAAGCCATGTCATAAGAACTTAAGTTTGCATCGTTAGGCGCAATAAGCTTTTCATAAGTGAATTCCACGTAGGTAAACATTTTTAACGATGCTTCAGATGACACAATAGTGCGGATTTTGTCGTTTAATATTCTAAAAAAGATTTCTTTTAATTCCTCCTCCCTTTGTACATTCCATGCTATAACCTCTTCAACTTCTTTTATCTATAAATTTATAAAATGCCATGTTCAATGAAGAATCAATCAAATCCACATTTTTGGTACCCTATCATCGTGCAAAAGTAAAATTTAGACCTAGAGTACAATTAAGTGTCCATTAATTTTCTCGCAATATGCATTGCAGCGTATGCATAATACGTGCGGTATACGTTGGTAATCTATTTAATTATTAATCCTATTTTATAAAGAAAAATATAAATCAATTGCATGTTTAACTAGACGATTATCTGAAGTTAAATTGAAACTCAAAAACCACTGCCTATTAATAAGCATTATCAATATGATATTACTTTTAATGGGATCATTTTATAATAATCGAACGGTAGGTAGATCTACCTGTACGTATAAGGGATGTGCAAATGTAAGAAATAGTAGTCCTTCTGAAGAATTAAAATCATTTAGTCAAATAATAAAACGTTAATACCTTCCATCACTACTTCGGCTGTTCTTAATACTAATAAATAGTATAATAATAATAAATAGTACTTAATACTTTACCAACAAGACCACTGGGGGTAGAGTGTTGTAAAGTAACTTGCCCTGGTAGGGATCCATCCCATAATTTCTCATCCGGTTCCGGTTCGGAGGGTAGGGTAGCCGGTAGACTTCCACAATTGATGTAACATCCCGGCCAAGGGACTATGATAGTAGTTGTCGCTTATCATCAGGAGACCCGTGTGCTTATTTGATGATCACTCACATAAAAAAATATGTTACCTATTGTTAAAATTCTGCTTCAATCAAAAAGCTTACTTACCTTCTTATGAATACAATGTAGTTCCTGGTTCAGAACATCCTTAAAAGATTCTAAAGCTTTCAAAAACTTAATTTTCTCTGCATTTAACTCTTCAGTAACTAAAAGATAATTTAGATTTTGTTTTTCTAGGAACGAAAACACCTGGGGTAATTGTTCGGGTTCCTTGAAATAAAGTACTGGAGGTGGTAACTTATTCAGACTAACTTGAATCGCTGCTTTGTCAATTACACGAAAAATATCAGAATCTAAAGAAATTATTTCACAAGGCTCAAACTTCAAAACATTAGCACGTTGCCATAAAACTGGAGCAGCTTTGTACAGAAAATGTTGAAACGAAAGCAATATCTGTAAGGTTTCATGGATATATTGGACTTTAGATTTAATAGAAGCTAGCTCGTAACTGGCTTTTCGATGCTCTTCTTTCTGGTTGCCCAAATCTTTTTCTAAATTATCAGATTTCCTCATTACTACTATAGTTTTATCATTATTGTCTGCAAGAAATTTATCAAAACTGTTCTTATATTCATCGAAATGTTTGAAAGCTGTTTCGTAGATTTTTCTCTCTGTTGCTATTTCCCTGTTAATCCGTAGTATCTCATCAACTAGAAATCCATGTAAACTCCTCTTAAGAGCAATATCTCTTATATTTTGTTTGTATTTTAGTATCGATGTGTTTGGCCTTATTGGTCTGCCTTCTACTAAAGAGTAATATTGAGAGTCCACGTCTAATATGGTTTTTGGCTCATCACCATTACTTTCACCAATTGGAGGAAGTTTAACCCCATGAGCTAACTTTTTAGACTTCTGCATTGCGTTTTAAACTTCGAGAAATAAAAGCAATCGTACTCCCGGTCAGATTAATTGAAGTCGATATTACTATAGCAACAACGATACCATTCCTATCAACCATTTCAGTTTTATCACATAATGGCTACATATGGATATATCGAGGTAAAGCATACGCGACGTTTTTAATTAAAAGTTTTATGAAGTTATCCAGTATCTTCAGTATCTTCACGCCCATATCCCCGAAGAGGTAGGCAGAGGTACAACCAAGGCACCCACGACTAGCCGAAGACCACAATGTGATAGGTGGCAAGCCTATCGCCAACCGGGCACATTTCCAATCCCGACCAACATTTTTTTATTAGAAAATTGGAAAAATCCAACTTTCTTTGTGTTGGCCGACCCGGGATTCGAACCTGGGACCTCATGCAGTCAATTCCAACATCCGGACCGCTAGACCACAGAGGCGATGAAGTTATCCACATATCTAAAAGCTTTTCATCAAGTAACCGAATGAGTAACTGATAGTCCGAATGTTAAGTTGAATTATATTAACCGAAAATATTACCATTTATGGTTAGGATCGGAGTTTTTTTTATAGCTGACGTTCTTAGCTCCAATGTTACATGTAGGTTTTGTAAGGGGTTATCAATTTTTTTTAACTTTAGTATTTTGGTGTTTATAGTTATGAAAAAAAATAACATTAATTAGTGGGTCTTGAAATGTGCTAAATAGGTTTAGTATCACGCCGAGACTATTGTATGGTATAAATTTAAAGTATCTTCACGCCCATATCCCCGCAGACGTAGGCAAAGGCATAAACAGGGCTCCCACGACTAGCCGAAGACACTAAGTCCCACAGTGTGATAGGTGGCAAGCCTACCGCCAAACGGCCATATATCCAATCCCGAGCAACTATTTTTATTAGAAAATTGAAAATACACATTTTCTATACTTTGTTGCCCGACCCGGGGATCAAACACGAGACCTCAAGAAGTAAAGTGTCAGACTTTCTCTAGACCACAGAGGTGTTTTTTTTTTTAATAATAAGAAAACGAAATATTTAAAATAGTAAACGGCAAAGATTTTGATAATCTTTTATTTTAACAAAGGAATACATATTTTAGGTACATAAACGATTAGTCAGATTCAGAACTGTGACTTCCCCTTTCTTGGTCTTCTCGTTCCTCATCATCCCCTGTCTCCTTCTTGATTTCCCATGGCATTACTGGAAGGGGTTCCACAAACGAGTCGTCTATTTTCAGCTTGTACAGATGTTTCGGTGTAAAATGTGCAGGGAGGGGCCACACATTTTCTGTATTCAAAATACAAGTTTTTGTGGAAGCACTAGTTTTTGTACAAAATGAGCAAGAGACAGAAAAAAAAATAAGTTTTCGCACTCGATTTACCCAAAAACATTAATTTCTAGACAACCAGGAGACAAATTACAAACTGATCTTCAGATGGTATGACGTTGACTTCTTAAATAATTTAATAAGCAATAATAATTTAATTTAGTACCTAAGCACTATTTTTTTATCATCCAAAAGGGGGCATTAGCAATCAGTGCTTTCAATCAAAGGATAGCAATGCACTAACACCATCTGATGTAGATACATCAGATATAGGCGATGTTAAATGTTTTGGAAATCTATTCGCTCGTTTTCAAATACCGTCTGTACTAATACTACTGATGTATTTGACTGCCAAGTATAAATAATAAATAAATATCCCTGGAAATGTTACACAAATTGAATCTAACCCCAAAGTAAGGAAATTATATGATTGAGTTATGTGAAATAATACATAGAAATAAAGAAATAAATAAATATCCCTGGACAACTCACACAAATTGAGTCTACTTCAAAGTAAGCAAATTATATGCTACGTTATACAATAGTAAGACGATATGATACCATAATCAATTTAATAAACATCCACATCCACAAAAATTTACAAGTTTGCGCGTTTTCCGTTATAAAGACTCCCTTTGTCGCATCTACTCGATTTGAGAGCGTTTCCCTTTCTGCTACAGCCCGCATTGGTATACTCGGCGTTGACATTTCGAGTAATGTTCAATTTCGTGGACATCTGGAGGAGAAGCCTAAAATAGCCTCTAAAAAACTTGATGTGCTCAGTAAAGCGAGACAGTATTTCAAGCCGACCCATCGCTTACAACTATATAAAGCGCAAATTCGGCCTCATATGGAGTACTGTTCTCAACTCTGGGCCCCCTGCCTCCACAGTACCAGCTCCTTTCGTTCGACCGCATTCAACGTAGAGCAATTCGAATTGTCAATGACCGGGCAATTACCAATCGGCTTGATTCTTTAGCGTTGCGTAGAGATTTTTGGTCACTCAATGTTTTCTACCGCATCTATCATGGGGAATGCTCTTAGGAGCTGTTTGGTTTAATTCCAGGCGCTGATTTCCACCTTCCGACATCGCCTCAGAACTTAAGGTATCATGCCCATCATTTCAATGCGTGGCGATCTACAAATGTGCTATTCCGAAGACATTTTTTATCCCGTATAACACCTTTGTGGAATCAGTTACCGAAGGCGGTATTCCCAAACGATTATGACTTAGGAACCTTCAAGAAAAGAGCGTACTCATTCCTTAAAGGTCGGCAATGCATCTGTGATACTCCTGGTGTTGTGGATGTCCGTGGGCGGAGGTGATCACTTTCTATCAGGTGACCCACTTGCTCGTTTGTCTCTTCTATAAAAAAAATCCAAAAATGCAGACATTACACACAAATGCCTGCCCTCATCGGGAATCGAACCCAAGCCTCGCGGTTGGTCGGTGGAGTAAAGCGCGTACGCTGGCCCCTCGACCAAGGAGAATGTCAAAAGGTGTTTGGAATTTAATTCATTTGTTGCAATTTAATATCTTCGAAAGCCACGATTGTGGACTTCGAATCCGGCCAAGGCCTAACTACACCGAACAACAGCGAGGCTCGAGTTCGATTCCCGACGGCGGCAGCGGTCGGCATTTGTGTGATGAACATTTAGATGTCTGCATTTCCGGGTCTGGGTGTT
>NJDC01005922.1:185052-198105 GCA_002245475.1 Calephelis virginiensis | reverse complement strand
GCCGAAGATACTAAGTCCCACAATGTGATAGGTGGCAAGCCTATCGCCAACCGGGCACAATTCCAATCCCGACCAACATTTTTTTTATTAGAAAATTAGAAAAATTCAATTTTCTTTTTGTTGGCCGACCCGGGATTCAAACCCGGGACCTCATGCAGTCAAGTCCAACACCCGGACCGCTAGACCACATAGGCGATAAGTAACTACATATATTTTATATAGATAAAATATTTTCAACTTGTCGGAAATCGCGTAAATCTCTCAACTAAGGAGGTCGAAAACTTCCAAATGTTATATTGTGCAATAAAATATTTGACAACAATAATAAGTTAGACGATGAGAAATGACGCACAGATACAAATCAAACGTCCTTAAACATGGGAATAAAGTTACAAGTGTAATCTAGTTTAAGGTTTAATTAAAATGAAGCAATTAATAAAGAACATGGGTGCGTATTAAATCGGTATAAAACTACGAAACGTTATAATGGGTAATTGAGTTTCGTTCCCACACGGTGTGCTCTATGCAATATGTTTCATAGGGCAAGGTAATTTGTACACAATGCAGTTGCGCTCGGTGCACCATACATACATATATCTACTATCATACAACTGTCTATTGTCGGTATCAAAGCACTAACTGAACCCTACCATGAGTTTGTGGCGCTAAAATTTGCTAGCGTCGCTGTAAATTATTTGTATAAAGTTTTAAGCACAGTAATCCTGCAAAAAAACTGACTCGACTTTAATGAATACGTCGTCGAAATACACAAAAATTTTCATCAATTTCCCTGGGCTTCGGTCATCAGATCCTAACTTGGTAGAAATGGGATATCCTCGGAAGTACGCTCTTTCAAAATATAATTTGAGAAATCGGTTAACAAACGACACGTCACTCTCATTATCTCTTATATGCACCTAGATGACCGAGTTTTGTTCGGTTCTTTCAAAAAGATTTTTTCTGAGAATGAAACAGAACTGGTTCACAAAGGACACGTCGCTCTCATTATCTCTTGTACAGTCTATGTGAAATATATGCACCTAGATGTCCGAGTTTTGTTCGGTTCTTTCAAAAAGATTTTTTCTGAGAATGAAACAGAACTGGTTCACAAAGGACACGTCACTCTCATTATCTCTTGTACAGTCTATGTGAAATATATGCACCTAGATGACCGATTTTTGTTCGGTTCTTTTGAAAAGATTTTTTCTGAGAATGATACAGAACTAAATCTATTTATCGCTTATGAAACCCATGGTATACAAAATGTTATTACGCCGTTGCTGAGATTCAAAATACGTTATATATGTACCTATAAGAATTGCTCGATAAATTCATACCTTTTCTATTATGTTTTATCAAATTTAAATGATTATAAATTAACAGCTATGTTAATACTTATATGACATTTGAACAAGCGCAATAAAATGTAGACTATACCCCGAGATCTTAATCTTCCAAGTTGCATGAAAGACATCAGGGTTACTCTTGAATCTCGGTTCATGCAAATTGGAAATTCGAATCAAATTTTTTGGGTCTTTTTGTACTACTGAACACAAAAACTAAACTACTAACGAACTACTTCGTTATTTTTTTTTGGAACTAAATGTTAGAACTCGCTGGTATTGTGTTCAAGAGTAGGTACAAAATGATTTTATAATTCCTATTTCCAGTCTTGCATTAAAACGTGATTCGAGAGTAACTCTTAGAGAAATAAAAGTAATGACATTTTGTTACCGTAAAATAACAAGGCGTTTGTAGGAATTTCCTATAAACAATCCATTTGATTCTAATAATTAAAATTGCTTTTAAAATTTGTATTTTTCTTATAGTGTAAGCTGCATTAATATAGCGGTTTTCTAGAAAAAAAATCATTTAAAGTTTCCGAATCAGAGTTTCAGATGGAACAGCTGCAGAGTATGCTCTGCTAGAGGAACACACAAAAATACCCATGACAGATATTGATTTTTATAATTTGTGATTTGCAACGTCGCGTTAATCGAATGGTCAGCTCCACTTCACGATATATAACCTAGCTCGGCTTTGTACCCGGCAAGTAGGTACTTCCGCATTTTATATGACGAACATAGGTCCTTTTTTCATGCAGTTTATAAATACATTTCTTTCTTGTGGTTTCTTCTGTGGTCTTGCGGTTCAGTTGTTGGATTTTACCTCTTGAGGTCCCGGGTTCGATCCCTGTGTTGGGCAACAAAAAAATTGAAAATGATTATTTTCAATTTTTTATTAAAAGTAACGTTGCTCGGGATTGGATATGTGCCCGGTTGGGGATAGGCTTGCTACCGATCACATTGTGGGACTTAGTGTCTTTGACTAGTCGTGGGGCACTGCCCTGGTTGTGCCTCTGCCTACAACTTTGGGGGATATGGGTGTGAAGATACTTTTTTTTTATTTCTCTCTTTTATCAAAATGTTTCATCTCGTTTGTTTTTATTTCATTGGAAAAAGATAACATACGCTTAATATAAGTTGATATAGTGCTCAGCATAATTACCAACAGTATCTTTGGTTTGTCGTAGGCCCTGGTTGTACATTTGCTACCTCTTCGGAGATACGATCGCGAAGATACCTTTTATACCTACATTTATTAAACTCGATGCTGGGTGCATTTCAATGTGGAAACTG
This sequence comes from Calephelis virginiensis, assembly GCA_002245475.1. Taxonomy (NCBI): domain Eukaryota; kingdom Metazoa; phylum Arthropoda; class Insecta; order Lepidoptera; family Riodinidae; genus Calephelis; species Calephelis virginiensis. The sequence goes on along the minus strand of NJDC01005922.1, from coordinate 195,466 downwards.
AACATATATAATTTCGTATTTGTAATACTAGTAGGGATTTGGGCAAGAGAAACCGCAGGTAACAGCCAGTAGCGAATATGTTAAAACCAAGGTTCAAAATGTTGTATATATATTTATAAAAACACCCACACTGAGGTAGATTGATGAAGCAGATCCAATATATTTTTCCGCATTGCGTAAAAGTGCATTAATTTATATTGTTAATATCCAGGTCGAGAGCAATAACTTGATTGCTAGTAATTGATTGACACCTCGCCAAATAGCGTATACCATATGCAGAGTATTTCACTGAGAAAATAAAACTCAATGTGATTTATTTATCGGTTGTTTTGCAACTTTTTAGTTCTACCTACTGTTGTCCACAAATAACTTTAGGAGTGATTGAGATCTGTCTTTAATAGTAGGAACTGCCTCGTTGACCGAGGTAGTAGCACTGACCAATTGTGAGGCTTGGGTTCGATTCCCAACAGGGCCAGGCATTTGTGTGATGAACATTTATATGTCTGCATTTCCGGGTCTGGGTGTTTATTAAATTTATTCTGGTATCTTGACTAACACCCATAACACAAGCATGTAATTTGCTTACTTTGGGGTTAGTTTAAATTTGTGTAACTTGTCCAGGGATTTTGATTATTTGTTTGTTTGTTATTTGTAGTCAAATAGCTCCACATTGTTTTTAAAATTTTACGAAACATAATTCTAGATCTTGTGTAGCGTAAAATTTAATATATTACTTTGTTCTGGAGTTTGCGCACACAGAATTGTGAATCGAACTAATTTTCATGCGATATTGAACTTGCCTAACTTCCTGACAGCCGAAGTTACACGACTTAGAAGTCGCCGTTACTATTATCTCATTTCAAAGTTCCCAAAGTTCGATTGCGTGATTTAGGGATGATTCCAAAGTGATTTGGAAGTGAGTTTTGATTGTATTTCTGAACATATGCGTATAGAAATCGGATTATTATTACAAATGTCACGCTACGGTTTCAGTTTTAGAATCCAAGACTTATATATCGATTTGGTTACTTAAACATTCTATATTTCTATTCACTGACCTCAATAAGCAACTAATTCTATTTTTTTTTGCAATAAAAAAAAGTATCTTCACGCCCATATCCTCGCTCCGGTAGGCAGAGGCACAACCAGGCCACCCACAACTAGTCGAAGGTACTAAGTCCTACAATGTGATAGGTGGCAAGCCTATCGCTAACCGGGCACATATCCAATCCTGAGAAACAATTTTTTTATTAGAAAGTTAGAAAAAAACCCAATTTTTTTATTATTGCCAGATTCGGGATCGAACCCGGGACGTCAAGCAGTCAAGTCCAACAACTGAACCGCTAGACCAAAGACCAAAGAGTACTAGATATTATGTTGGTTTTAAAATTGGTGCGAATAGAGTTTGAGACACTCTTCGTACCATTACAATTTGGCTCCGAAATAAATTGTCCAGGGTAAGGATTTTACCAGTATTACTAGCTCATTTATTTCTAGTGCCATGCTATCGACTATCGATATTTTTTAGTTTGAAAATGGAGCATCGCAATATCAAATTTGATAAATCATCGACAGTATCTATTGGGACCGATCTATCTGCTGTTTTATCTCCAAGTGCTTTAAAAATACAATTTATAGTTGCTAATAAAAAATCTGCATGTATCATTCAGTGTTAATTACCAAACCGCTTAGCCGGAAGCTGGAGTTTAATCCTGGATTTATATTTAAAGCAAAAACTGCTGTCACATGTTGACGTTAAGCAAACGTGAAAGCATTAGGGCAGCCACTTCGTGTTGCACGTTTTTGAATATATCGAATATCAAACTTTTATATTGAGAGATTTTCAGATAAAGGTTGTAAAGTACTGTGCATCATAGGGATCTGTTGCCTTACCTATTCCTGCCGCCATAATTACGATATAATGTTTTGGTCCCAAGGGTACGTAGGAGCCGTTAGATTTACACAGTTGGTCTAACACCCGGCCATCGGATAGCGACGCACCCACAACATCTATAGTGTCTACAGTTGTCTCTTACTATTAGGGGAGTCGCGTGCTTGTTCGCTGTCTTTTGCTATGAAAAAATATTAAATTTTATATTACACATTTTTTCAAAACTAACACTTTACTGGTCACCAATAGTGCTATTTTTACAAAGCTGATTATGTTCGACTTTTTTTTAATTCTGGTTCCCTAATAAAATTTTCGTATTCACTACTACTTATTAGAAAAGTTTTGATTTTCCATTTTGTAGCTTCTTAATGAGTTACAAAGAAAGAACATTTTTTTCTCAATTATACTAAGTGGATTACGTCTATACCCTGAGTGATAAGTGTAAAAGTAGGTCCCAACCCTTTACGAACAATCGTGAACCTACGTGGCAGGCTCGTAAGGGATGAGCGAAAGTATTCTGTTACGAATAAATAAACTTTGTTTCTCGCACTCGTACTTAAATCTTCTATGAAGTTGTACCTTGTCATGTGTTTCTGTAAGGAATTGAATTTCTAAAGTGTTATGTCCTGTCGATTTATTTTATATCTTCATTTCTAAAATTGTTTTTTTTATTGTCGAACATTATTATACTTGACAAGCTGCCCTGTCTATTTTGAACTGCTTTATTTTGGTGACATAACAGTCGCAAGATCCAACTCTCCTGGAACCCATTGAATATATACCCAATGTCATAAAAATCGGCCAAGCTATTGTGGAGAAGCTTTGTTAGAGACACTATGATACGGGAATTTTATATAATACTAGCTGAGTCGACAGACGTTGGCCTGTCCTAACAAATAACATTGGAATATTTTTTCGTTTGCACCTTCTTCTGACAAAAAAATCATCAAAATTTATATTACTACGCATGATACGATAACTAAGGGAAATAACGATTCGTTTTGGTATATAAGATCGACATCTCTAAATTTGTGGCTCATATATTTCCGTCAGTTCTAAATATTAATTTCTATAAATTTTAAAGAAAGAAAAAATTTCGCCCCAGACAGGATTTGAACCTGTAACCTTTCGTCTCAAGCCGATGAATGCTCTAACCAATTGAGCTACTGAGGTTCAAGTCCCGTTGTGAATCTTTTAATTCCTTTCTAACCCGTTAACGCGGGTAGTTATGTCCTATAGATACACAATTCTGAGTACCCACCAAATGAGTTCATCATTACAGATGAAAATTCACATTTTAGAATGGCCATAACTTTCGTTTCTCGCAACGTATTTTTAATGAAATGAAATGAAATGAAAATTATTTATTTGCGGAATATGTGTGTTAAAAAGTTGTTATAAAGCTTAAAGTTGTTATTTTAGCACTTGCCCTGTGCTTGGGATAAATTTCTATAAATTTTAAAGAAAGAAAAAAATTCGTCCCAGACAGGATTTGAACCTGTAACCTTTCGTCTCAAGCCGACGAATGCTCTAACCAATTGAGCTACTGAGGTTCAAGTCCCGTGGTGAATCTTTTAATTCCTTTCTAACCCATTAACGCGGGTAGTTATGTCCTATAGATACACAATTCTGAGTACAATTCACAATTCTAAATATTAACCTAAAAACCAGAAAATAATTGTTTTCAATAAATAAAACTTTCGTTTCTACTCCACTGGATACAACTGATTGAGCATCGAATAATCCAAAATGCGATGCCAACCCTAGAATTCGACATCCAGATTGACAGCGTTGCGACATTCGACGTGCCCCGGAATAATGACCCCTAAATGAACTATGGAAGCTGATCAGATCCGAAATGTGAATGACATGATTGCATTTAAGAGTTACTGCGTTATAAGCGGGAATTTAAATGTTGATACATAATATGTGTAGCCAAGCGGTTTTATAAAACAAAATGGAAGCAGGGTGCGGAGAAATTGATTTGATTAACTTTATTTAATGGACGTATTTACTGGGTGCATTGAGTAAGAAAATTGTGTGGGTGCCTTTAGACGTCAAATAAAATCGAGGTTGAGGTCTTAGTAAGTTTATGGGCTGCTGCTCAACCACTAGAAACGTTCTATTCATGTCATTTTTCATTAAATATCGTTAATTTCTATAAAAGTACGAAAAATAAGTATCTTCACGCCCATATCCCCGAAGAGGTAGGCAGAGGCACAACCAAGGCACTCACGGCTAGCCGAAGACACTAAGTCCCACAATGTGATAGGTGGCAAGCTTATCGCCAACCGGGCACATTTCCAATCCCGACCAACATTTTTTTTATTAATTAGGAAATTGGAAAAATCCAATTTTCTTTATGTTGGCCGACCCGGGATTCGAACCCAGGACCTCATGCGTTCAAGTCCAACACCCGGATCGCTAGACAACAGAGACGAAAAATAAACCTTCATAATGTTATTAATAAAACAAAAACTAAGAGTAAGAGACGAAGACTAAGAGTAACGTCGATAAGTCTATATCATAATGTGTTAAAGTCTGTAGTAATAGTTTTAACATTGGAATACTTTAGTCTGTGTTTATGAATACAACGACTTACGTTTCGGAAACACCTTTACCTTAATTTTCTAATCAGTATTGGGTTAACTATTATATTTGTTATATTTTATTTATCTGGTACTTACGTTTAATAAGCTGTTAAGTTAAAGGATCTTTAACATCATTAGGAATATAAACGATGAATTATGATTTTAGTTTAATAAAATCGTTTCATGAAACAAAATCAAAAACTTGTTGTTTTTTTTCAGGTAACGTTCACCTCAACAGAAAAGCTTTCAGAATTTATTGGAACAGTTCAAAGTAAATCTTAGGTAAGCATCACAGTTATTTTTTCTTTAACATAAGTACATAATTAGATTTTAAATTAATCTGAAATAACCGAATAATATTCGTGTTAAAGCATCGGCAACGGGTCAACATCCACGCTTTGAAAAGTTACCCATCGATATTAATAATTTTTAAAATAACATTTTATTTTATGAAAGGCAAAGGTAAAAAAGGAAATTTTATTTTTAAGCCGAGATCACTCTTTCTGCACATAGATTCTGTAACGTTCCATACATTTAACGAAGCGAAGGGTATAACTTGCCCAAAAAAAACTGGATTTTTAGCGTATATCGATATTTCGTTTAACTGAGTATTTGTATGATAAATATTCTATTAAATAGAACGCTACTCACTTTAATTTTCAATAATCTCGCTCTTGATACCTTCTTAAAGTCTAAAATAGACAGGTCTAAAGGCAGAGACGGTTGTGCTGGCGCTGTTTGGTAACCTTACAAAACTAAAATAACTTCTACTTAATATTTAGTCCTTCCACGCGTTCCAGACTGCTGAAATTAGCTTTATAAGTTATAGATAGCGGCAGCATTTAATTCGAGATGAAAATATTATTAAATCGATAGATATAAATGATAATAATAAATAAATCTGTAACGATGAATTACAGTTACTATATAGTAGTAGTAGTACTATACAGTTTCAGTAGGTACTATATAGGTACTATATATAGGAAATAACTACTCGCATAAACGGTAATGAAAGAAATTCAAAATTTTGTCACAGTGTTTGAATCCTCAATAGTTCAAATAGTTACAGCAATCGTCGACATATCATAAAGACCTGTACCCTAGGTTCAAATCTTGTCTGAAACGATTCTTTTTCTTTCTGTAAAATTAGTAGAATAATAAATAAATGCCACTGGAAAATTTGATCAAATTGCTAAGTATTCAAAGCAGATTATGTCTTTGTATTAATGTTGTTAATTAACGATACTGATACCTAGAAATACTTAAAAATATACTGGAATAAATTAATAAGCGCACAGACCCAGAAATACAGATATTTAGATCACTGTCTGCCTGTCGAGAATCAAACCGGCGATGCTCTGGATATGGCCGAGTCTGTTAATATAGCGGCTAGGAGTCAATGACACATCGATTTCTGCCTTCGAGACAAAAAGGTCCACATGGTCTATATTTACCGTACTTTGTGTGTGGATACAAGTTAACCAAAAGTTTTATCTGAACTTCACTGAGCTGTCCGACAAAGTTTACCCTTCTTTCAGGAAGTCAATTAATTGCAAAAATCTGCCTAACTAGCCAGCAACTCATATAAGTTTCATTTGATCGCTCCATTGCCTTTTATTAGATTGATGAACATTTGATTTCCACATTCATACTTATACTTTGCATTTCTACTACTATGTAGTAATACTATGTAGTTTACGGTACATAGGGATAAATTAATTTACATTCTAAAATTGTGTGTATTAATAAATAATCATGTAATCTCAAAACAAACAAAAAACAGTGTGTAAATAGTAAATTGTGAATAATTAATTAAAAAAATATTAAAATATTTGCACACCACAAGTTGGTAGAATATGTAGGAAGGCTTAAATAATTTTGTAACATCTTTGTAACACTCATATTCCGCAAATAAATATTTTTCTTTCTTTCTTTCTTTCTTTCATACATAACATTTTTATGAGCTACAAATAGACAGTTTTTTATGTGAGAGATCACCGAACAAGCAGATGGCTCTCCTGATTACCCCGGCCCATAGACACCATAGTTGTAACAGGTGCGTCATTGTCTTTTGGTTGGGATTTTAGGCCTAAATTCTACCGGTTACTCTACCCTCCTTACCGAAACATGACAGAGTATGGCGGCAGTAATAAGAACCACCATTGGTCTTGTTGGTTATTTTTTTCATATTTGAATTCTAATTTTACATTGTTTATTTTCAGAACATCCATTTTCCTCTTTACATATTTAAGCTGAAAAATAAGATGAGAGCACTTAAAGCCCTACTAATTGTCGTGGCGTACATAAATTGAAGTAAGCGTCCTCATGCTCCCGGTGCCGTGGAGCTCCCGAGGAACATGCATGTCTAGGAATAATAATGACATCTCCCTAATGCACGCGTGACCACGAATAATAACATACAACACGAACCCCTGTAATAATGATATTCAAATTTCTAGAACTAGTAAGATGCATCTTTTGCCGATATATGTGCGGTTCCTATAATTATAATCAACGAAACGTAATTCAAAAGTTTAACCATTCGTAGTTTGAACAAAAGTAACGCCTTTGTGGTCTAGCGGTCTGGGTGTTGGACTTGACTGCATGAGGTCCCGGGTTCAAATCCCGGGTCGGCCAACAAAAATAAAATTGGTTTTTCCAATTTTCTAATTAAAAAAAAATGTTGGTCGGGATTGGCAATGTGCCCGGTTGACGATAGGCTTGCCACCTATCACATTGTGGGACTTAGTGTCTTCGGCTAGTTCTGGGTGCCTTGATTGTACCTCTGCCTACCTCTTCGGAGATATGGGCGTGAAGATACTTTTACTCATAATTTCAATAAATGTTCTAAATTATTAACTGTCGGAAACGAGCGTGCAACCATTGTAAGCAATCATACGAGTACTAATCGAAAAAAATTACTCGTGTCGCAACAGAGGACAAACAAACACACTCTTGTTTTTATACAATTAGTATGGATATATGGAACATTCAAGGAGTAGTTCTCAATCAGATTTAAAATTTTCAATTATGTTTATCCGTCCTATATTTATATACGTTTAATGAAAATTTTAGATTAAATTTGTTACTTTATTACTAAAATGTTCAAGTATCCTTCAATAATTTTCACCAAACAGAAAGTTTGTATATTTAGGCTCTTAAACATCAATGAAAATAAAGAGCAAATATTTATTATTACTTAAATATTTCTTGAAGTAATTGAAGACTTAGCTTAGTACGCGAATGTACAATTCAGAATTGCTAATATGTACTCGTACTAATCTGAAACTGCTAATATAAAGTTTAAAATAAAGATTTTAAGGAACGGAGGGTAACTTAATCTTGACGTGTCCAGTGTAAAGAGACCAACCTAACAATGGGCATTAAGGCTTACAACTAATTAAACTAAATGAATCAAATAACTAACACAAACAAAGTTATAACTAATATATACATTATCTCATTGCGGCTTCAAAGGCAATGAATATGGGAATGCACAGAGGTGATCTAATGGAGAAGTGTCTGCTTTATACAGACAATGCTGTACTTTTTTACTCCTACACCATCTTATCTGCAAACACATGTCAAAGTTATGAAAGATGACTGTATAAGAAAGAGGTTTTAATGTAAAGGCGAATTAAACCAAAGTAATGATATTTGACAGAGATGTACCTATCCAGAACGGATTTAAGAGTTTTAGTTGATGACGAATTGCTAGATCAAGCCAATGAAATTGTATATCAATCAAAATAAAACTTTATTCAGGTGAACCATACAAGTGGTATTTGTGCGCGTCGACATTTCTATACACTACCACCGAATCGGAATCGCGGCCTCACACTGAGAAGATCCGGCAAAAGGAACTCAGCGGTCTTGTTTTTTTTCAACATTAATAGTTACATTATAAACTAGATAAAAAATACACAATTATAATTTAATTTTAACTTAAATAAAAGGTAACAAAGTACAACAAATCACATTACGAATTGCAGTGGTAGTTTGAAACTTCTTTCCCCAAGTATGTCCGTCTTCCAAGTACTCTGAGACCTTGCAATAGCCTTTCTTACATAATTTTGCTTTAATATACATTCTTTTGGCGTTGGCTTTTGGCACAATATCTTGGTAGGGCTTTTAGTAGGAATGCAATGTACAGTAGGTCGATGTAAAAAGGAGAGTGTGTGCAGGGAATAGTTAAATGGAGCGCTGGTAAACTATTTCAAAGCAAGGTTTTGAGTCAGGGTGATAGATTTAATTTACATATTTCTATGTGTTCATTCGAGGGTTGGGTCAAATCGAGCAATCAATATGAAAGTGGCTATAAAAATCTGTGGTGTAACGCTCGCTGACCGCATTCGTAACAGTGTGATCCGAGAAAGAGTGGGATAGTGTTGGTATTAAAATAGGAAAAAGCACGCTACATTGATACAGCCACGTTAAAAATTGACATATTAAAAATTTCAAAGTAGATATGCAATGTGAATTTGGATGGATGGGGAGACCATGCCAAGATCAAATCATTTAAGTTTTTAGCTAAGTCTGTCACGAGTCTCTGAAAGCGATATGTTTGCATTGAAAGGGTAATTAGTGAATGTGGTGAATGGGGAATTAGTGGAAGTCAGGCAGATCTGCAAGGATCGTGAGGTTTGGCACTCGATACCCCGTGAGGGAGTTGGCTTGAAACTGTTTATACAAACATAGTTTCAATCCAACTCCCGTGTATGTGAATTTATCTTATTATATTTTGAAATACACAGTCTAGACAATGCCGCTTTAAATATCATTAATAAGGCATGCCATAGCTTTGATTATCAACACCGCTACGAATTGTTTGCTGCAATCCCGCTACTTTAGCTCATTAATGCTCATTGCTAAGATTTTGACAGATGCATAAAAACCTACGAATATTAATTATCTGTTTTCGATATGTTTACGCTAAGAGAAGTCCTGTTAGACTTGGTGGTCTTATTAAGAGCATTGTACGCCCTGTTCTCCTGCTCTATAGAAACGCGTGGCCGAATATAAGAAGATATGTACAAGAACTTCTTGTCACCGAAATGAAAATTCTAAGATAAGTGTGCCCCGTTACAAGACGAGATATGAGTACATTCGGGGCAGCCTGTACGCGATACAGCTGATAAGCTTCAGGAAGCTCGGTTTTGCTGGTCTGGTCACTTCTCATGCGTAGGCCGAGAAAGTATATTGGAAAATATGCCTTAATCTAATAGTGCTAGAAACAAAATCTCGGGAAGACCTAGAAAGCTCTGACCTAGCGATGTGATTTGAGAGCTTTATGCACTAAATGTGTTTTTATATTTTCTATTTAAAAACAACATCAACCGGAATTGCATTGGAAAACTTCGGCTTATTGTAGGTGCCCTGATTCTACCTCTGACAACCGCTTCGGGGTATTGAATACTTACTTCTAATAATGGTATCTTCACGCCCATATCCCCGAAGAGGTAGGCAGAGGTCCAACCAAGGCACCCACGACTAGCCGAAGACACTAAGTCCCACAATGTGATAGGTGGCAAGCCTATCGCCAACCGGGCACATTTCCAATCCCGACCAACATTTTTTAATTAATTAGGAAATTGGAAAAATCCAATTTTCTTTATGTTGGCCAACCGGGCACATTTCCAATCCCGACCAACATTTTTTTTTATTAGAAAATTGGACAAATCCGATTTCCTTTTTGTTGGCGACCTTAGCTTTATAAACTTACTTTAAACTATACTTAAAACCGGGTAGTAAGGAGAAGGAGAATTAGAAAGACGGACTCTGCCTCTCTTCGGAATCAATCCCGACGTTAACGAAAGTATGACGATGATAATGACTCGGTCTCATCACTAAAAAATATTTTGTTAAGGACACAAAATCAACACTATTTTCGATAGTCTAAAATAATTGGGTCGATTCGAATCGAGTACCTAAT